>PVIR01004056.1:0-57788 GCA_004026965.1 Petromus typicus
GGAAGATTCAAAGGTGATTTAAGAAAAGCCTGAGGAATCTTAGAATTCTGCATGGTTAAACAAGTATCATAAAGCCAAAAGACCAACTGAGACAAATATTTGTAGCACATAAGAAAGGGTTAATTTCCTCTTAAAGTGTTCACAGGCCAACAAATAGACAAAAAGATTAATAATCCTAAAGAATAAATTGCAAATAACACAATCTGTTCCTTCAGAAAAACCACCATACAAAACACTTAACACAGCACAGGAATTTAGGAAATGTTGATGCTTGATTTCACTCATAGAATATAAATACAAATAAATTACAACTACAGTACATAATCATTTTTTATATATCAGATAAATATATTTGCTAATATATTGCCCTCTTGGTATGGGGCAGTAGGGGGTCTTATGTTTTGTAAATGTAAGAAAGAATCCAAAATGTTTATGCTATTTAACTTAGGGAGTCCCTTCAGAATGTTAGTATGCAAAAACACTCCCTCTCGTCTTCATTCTAGCATTGTTTTTGGTATTAAAAATTTGGAAATAGTGGTGAAAACCATCGGAATGGAACTGAGTGAGCAAATGACAGTGCCCCTATCCAGTGAGATGTTGTGTAGCCAGCAAGAAGAGGCAGACTGATAAAATCTCCAAGCTACACTGTTCAGTGAGAAAGAAAATGATATACAGCTATATTTTAAAAAGGAAAGGGGAATATATAAGGGTGCTTGTATATACATAGGATATTCCTATAAAAATATATTAAAAAGTAGTAACAGTAGTTTTCTCAAAGGGAACCTGGGTTTCTAAGACCTTGAGGCAGACAGGGATAGAAAGGAAACATCATCATTTGATGTTTTGCTGTTTGAGAGTGTTTCACCAGGTGAATCAGTATTCTGCCCAGTTAGGGAACTATAAGATCAAGCCAACTATTTCTCATAGTGATTCTTTGCAAAAATGCTGTTACTATGTCGTTTGGGTGTCTGACATGTGAAACATTATATTTGCATAAAGTGCCAGTAGCACTTCTGTAGTCACTGTGGCAGACAGAAAGTGCCTCTGGAGATTTCTGGACATGCTGGAGTGTGGAATGGGATGGTGAACTCCGAGTCTCTTCAAGTCTCATAGTTCCTAGGTTCTATTAGGCAGCTGGGTATTGACCTTTGTTGGTCTAGAAAAAAGCTTTAGTGAGCCACTTTTCTGTAACTCAGGGTTTTTAGTCAGGAACACTGGACATTGACCTGGGCCATTGGCCAGTCACACATCTCTAATGAGTTAAAGTTGTATCTTTATGGAGACAAGTGTGTCATTCAGGCTTTGGCAGCTGTGGGCAAGAGTTAGAAAAACATGATTAGTTCTCTTCCCTTAAAAAGCAAGAGGATTGGTTTACCCTAATACCATCTACCCATTTCTCTGTAGTGTATTTTAGCCTTTGTCTAACAACAACAACAACAAAATTGTACCAAATTATTTCTCCTCCAGTTCATTTTCCTGAACTGGAAGAAACAGATGTTTGTTTTGCAGATTGGCATCTGTCTCTCTCCTTTCTGTGACTTTATCCAAGCCCAGGCCCATGTAACACTGAGTTCACACTAGAAGGCTGTTTTCGTGTCATGGGGAAGGTTCTCTAAGACCCTAGTTTTCCAGGAGAACAGAAAGAGTTAAGTTGGGATCTCCCTTTGCAAGGTGGTGGCCAGAGCTGTTTGTGGCTCTCTTGATATAGGAGATGAGCAATTGAGACACAGAAAAAGCCTCAGCCTATAGGATTTTACTGTCTATCCAAGCCTTGTATCTCTCTCTTTTTAGTACATCCAGTACTAAAAAACCCACCAGTAGTAACTGAATCTTTCTTCTCAGAAGATATTCAGAAGTAGTAATTGTTTGCAGTGCTTTCTTGGGCAGTCTACCTACCAGGTGTCTTCTATTATAGTTCTCTTTTCTTCAATCTTAGTATGCACCCTAAAGCACAGGAAATGTCTACCATTTCCCAACCTGCCAGATTTTAACCTTCTTCTTTAAAAAAAATGCTGGCCTTTTTCATTCTCTTACTTCCAGTTTTCTATTCCCAGGGATAAGACACCCTCAGAGCATTGCCTCAAAGCAATCTGGATAGTATTTCCGTTGGTTAAAAAATAAAAAAGGAAAACATTTACTGCTTTTTCTAATTAGAGAAGCAATATAATTGTAGACAATTTGGCAAATACAAAATGAAGAAAATAATTATTAAGAAAGATGATACCCCTTCAAAAACGTTTTCTCTTGATCTTTGCAGCCACATTCCATTGTGTGCGTGTGTGTGTGTGTGTGTGTGTGTGCGCGCGCATGTGCATGTGTGTGTTAAGAGCATGTGTTTGCATGTAGACAGGAGACTTCTGGCCTTTACTGTGACACAGAAGCACTGACGTTCCTCAAGCATCCTCTGGCTTGGCTTTGTAGCCCTGCAGACTGGGGGCAGGTCCTTCATCTCTGGAGGATGTTGGGCTCCGGTTGTCTCAAAAGAAGAGTGGTTTCTGGGTAAAAGGAGCGGAAGGGGTGAGTGGTATATCCTATGTTGTGCAGGGGTTGTTCCTCACCAGCCCAGTCAGCTCTTGCTTTTGGACACGGTTTCATATTTTCTGCCAGAACTCAGGCTCTTCCCCCAGCCCTGTCTGTCTGTGTCCCTGAGTTTTTCAAGTAGAACTTCTGCATTGTGAAATATTGATTATATTCTTGAATTAATTAGAGTTGGATCCTCAGTGAGCATCCTTCTCCCTGAAGGATTTGAGTTTTGCTGTTGGCTAATTCCCAGCAGATAGTGACAGTAGGACTAGTGGCAAAGAGCTCTGATGTGCTTTTGTTCCATCCTGACCCTAGAGCCCTCATAAGGCCAGCTGGGTGGTGTAGCTCAGTTTTGGTAAGACTTTGGGGGAATTCTTCATTTTCATGAAAACTATTCTGTAGATAATGATTGTGTGCTGAGAAGAGAGAATTTAGGAACCTCTTTGGTTTGTATCTAGAAGTCCCCTTCAAAGCCTCAGAAGCTCATAAGTTGGGCTTTATAGAAATGACTGTATCTAGGGTATATGAGTGGATTGAGGGTGTGATAATTGGATCAACCCACTGACTGGTTTACCACTGTTTTGGGTGGAGGTGGCAATGATGCAGAAAGGCTTATATCTTGAATGGGATAGAAGGGAAAGGGAGGAGGCTTGTGACTGCCACTTGCTGCTCCTTGGAACCAGCCGACAGTGGACTGAAGTGTTTACAAACTATGCATGGAGATAAACCTTTCCTCCTTTAATTTTTGGGGGTCTGATAGTTTGTTTCAACAATAAAAAAACTAAAACAAAGCCTTTCCATTGATAGCAGTTTTATCATATCAGACACGTTTTTTACAAGTCAGTTGAATGGTTAGGTTTGCAAGTGTAGACATTTTAACAGATATTTCTTTTAGAGATTGGCATCTGTCTCTCTCCTTTCTGTGGCTTTGCAGAGTTCCTCAATTTTCAGGCTTTAAATTTTTTTCCCCATCTACCTTCCTTCAGTTGATTCTGATGCCCTAGTATGTTTTCCTAGATGCTAGATCACTTCCAGTTCTTCCTATAAAGGCTCTCTATCTTTCAGAACAAGGTAAGGGAAATAGGAAAGAGATTTTTTTATTAGGTGTGTTGGTTTTTAAAATCTTTTTGGTGGCTAACCTCTTATAGATTGTAATCTTTCACCAAGTACAGTACAAGGATTCTTTGTCCTGCCACTTTGTCTCATCAAGAAGCACATTTCCTGAACTTGGCAGGTTTCTCTTTTGCCTCTTTCTTGGTCCCTGTAATTTCCCTTTTTGTTCATTCTGGGATTAGGGGTGGCAAGTGAATCCAAAGAAGCTGTTAAAGTAGCCTTTAGGTAGGCAAAAGTCCTTTATTATATAATCTTAATCAAAGGCCCTGCTAGATTTTCCCAAAATCATCAAGTGCATGAGCCGGCACTCACTGTTTTAGGTTGGACAAAGTGGCAGTAGTGGGCGCTCGGTAAAGTCTTGTGGAATTGAATAGTTAGGAGTGAATAAGATTTGTATATAATTGTATGTTCATATAAAGTCTGTTCCCAGTCTGAGGTACTTTTCAAATTATATATTGCTGCTCTGGAGATTGTCATTTCCTGAATTTTCCTTTCCTTGTTCCTTTTTACCTACTTGATTCTATTGTTCCAAATTTAGGCATATTGGAAATGAGACCAGGTGGGTATAGAAGTGACTGTTGGATTTAAATTATTCTGTCAGAGGGATGTGAGGAGATGGCTAAAGCCTTAGAATCTTATGTCTAGGTTAGGGTCAGAAAATGGAAATGCTAACAGACAGGAAGTGGAGTGACAGGAAAACCCTGCTGTGCTTTAAACCTCTACCTGCCTTACAGCAGCATCCTCAGGCAGTGTGGGAACTGCAGGCTTTGCGAGGACCTTGAACAACCTCTGTGGGGTGAGGTGGGGCAAAGTGGGGTGAAGAGACTGCTTCTTGCCTTCCCACCCTTTCCAGACCTCCTAGGCCTGTGACAGTCCTCCTGCTCCTCTCAGCTCTTGGCGCTCCATTTTCTGTGTCCATGCCCCACACCCCTCCTCTGTAAAAGTGAGGTTAAAAATGCCATTAGCTTTCTGTCTGCCCTGCTTTTAATCATCTTCCAAGGTCAGCAACCAGTGCAGCCCGTCCTTTGAGCCTCTTCTGTGTAGGTGTCAGACTGAGTGTTTAACTTCTCCTTCTTTATGAAAATGCACATTAGCTATTCAGAGACCTAATCTCCTAATGATTTGTGTGTGTTGATAAAAAGGAAAAGCCATCATCCCTGCCTGGTATATTCAGATGTTCCCTTTGGTATCCTGATGGCAGGATTTCAAAAGCAAAGGACCATTTAATTTAATTTTGCAGATGGTGGGAGGTACTGCAGGAAAGCTTGGTCACAATTTGTCCTTTCCCGAGAGTAGCTTCAGTGAGTTCAGGTTGCAAGAGGGGCTTAGATGTGAGAAATGGAAACCTCTGTCTTCTTTTCACCTCTCCTCCATTATAAAAGGTGGGCTTTGAGGGGTTGGGGGTCTCCTGGGGGAAGGAAGAAAGAGTGAGGAAAATTTCTGGGCTGAAAAGCTAGTGACTGATATGAGATGCTCCTCTGGACATATGGATTATAACCAGCTCCAGATTAACTTGTTCCCTGTTTAATTATTTTATGGCCTCTTCCTTCTGAAATTGCCCCCTTGTGGCCTGAAATCCTTTCTGGGCCTTTCCTTAGGCTAAGGACTGTGCTTACTGAGGAGAAATAAATCCACTTCCTTCCAGGGCCCCAGCTCCTCAGTGAGGCCGAGGAGAAAATAGATGCACAGTCTTCTCTGAGCTCTTTTCCTCCAGAGCAATTTTAGGGTGCTGCCTTCCCACAGGGAGGCAGGCTCATGCCCTTGACTTGTTCATGTACAGCAGCTTTGTATTTGCTTCTGGGTCTTTTGAAGGTTTTAGGATCAGAAATAAAAGGTTTAGGCCACCCCCCTCTAAAATGTTCATGCACTACTTTTGTGGGCCAGTAGACACACCCAAAATCTTGGTGCTTGGCAGACTATTGTATAAATGCAGCTTCAGGAGGAGGAGAGATTAGCTTCATGTTTCAGAGCCATGCTCCTCTGTAGAGAAACCTGTATTAAATAGGGGTAGACGTATGTTTTCGTAAGTAGTCTTGATGAACTTCAGAGACTTGACCAAAACGTGTTTTCTAAAACTTGTTTCTGTTCTTGTTCAGATAAAAGTGTAAAAAAAAGTCTTTAGGTTTTTTTGGACAGATCCCTCCTGCTTTTGCCCTTGTATCCTTGTTTGTAGTGAATGCTTGTCTCACCCTGCAGATAACTTTTTTCCTATGGCCTAGAAACAAAAGAGGATCTGATATCATTCATTTCACTTGATTGACTATTAAAATTGAACATTTGCATTTCAGTCATTTATCTCCATCTGTGAATGAAAGGCCTTGTACCTTTTTTAGCAGTTACCATATAGGTGAAAAGATATTTATATTTTATGCTGTAGACTTACTCATTCACGCATGTGTTTACTCAACAAATATTTACCGATCATTTGTCATATATCAAATACAACTCCAGGATCTTTGTTTATTTCAGTTAATAAAGATCCCTGGGAGTTAATATTTCAGTGGAGGAGGTGGACTATGTACATTGATAGTATTTGAATGCATAAATTGATAGTATTTAGAAATTAAGAGCCTGGTAAGGGCATATGGAATGCTGGATATATTTTTAAATGAGGGGTAGGAGCTTTTAGTGAGTGAGGCCTCATGGTTTAGGTCACACATGTGCAAGGATCTAAGAGGTTAGTGATAGCTGTGTGGATTCTGGGAGAAGAGCATTCTAGGAAGAGGAAACAGCCCGTGGGAAGGCTGTGTGCTTGAGCCCTAAGACTCAGGTGTGCTTCATGTGTTGGAGGAAGGGCAACAGGCACCTGTGGCTATCACAGTGTGGTCTGGTGGGTGAGGGACAGCATTATTATTGGGATAAGGGTCTGTAGAGGACAGAGGTGATACCTGATCACGTTATGCCATGTTAGGCCATTGGCTTTTATTTTATGTGTGTATATTTTCGTTTTTTTCTGTACCGTAGTAGCTACCATCAGATCTTGGAGTTTTCCATCTCTGCTATCTTCTGAACTTGAGAAGATGTCTTCTTGAGAACTGATGAGGGGATTTGCTCTAATAGAGAAATTTGTATCAGAGACTTAATAGACAGGTGGAACCTGCCCTATGTGAGACTTAGTAAATTGGTAAGTTTCCCCCCAAAGCAGGAAGACTACACAGCTTAAAAAGTTAAAAAAAACTTAGTAGAACCAGGGATCAAACTCAGGGTGCTCTGCCACTGAGCCACACCCCCAGGAGCCCCTGACCCCCTTTGTGGTAGTCTCACCGAGTGCCCTCTGCCTTCTGAATAACTGGGTGTGCATCCTGTGTCCAGCCACAGTTACTCTTGACATGGTCATCCTTTAGGAATCCCAAATACTCGTGATTTGGCCCTTATTTGGTGTCATTTTAGTTACTTTCTGAAGGTGCTTCCCACCACTGATCTCTTATCTCAGAAGACATCCTTAAATACTCTTATACCACCCCCTCCGTGCTTTCTAATTCTGGAAATGAATGTCCTAACACTATCTTATCACAGGGAGTCATGGAAATGAAAGTGTTTTGAACTCCACTCCAGGAAGAATTGGGCAGGTTGCTTCCACTGTCTTCATACCCACGAGACACAGCAAGAGTGTCCACAGGGGACCAGCACTGTCTTCTGGCCTGGCCGGATATTGGCCTGGGACCACTGTGAAAGGATGTAGAGCGGTTATTCCCAATGAGAATGCCATCAGATGTACATCATTTTGTACTTGTTTTGTTTTGAGGCACAGTTGTATCACTATTTAAACTCTCCAGATTGACGTTGAAACACTGACCAGAGCCTGGTCAGTCTATAGGGCAGTATTCTCCGCCTGCACAGGGCTACTTTGGTGCTGAGCAGGCTGTGAGGTAGACTACGCCCCTCTTTCCTTAAAGTGTAAATGAGATAAGATAATAAAGAATAGAAGACATCTAGTGAATGGGGCGCAGAAAGTTATTATTGTTGCATTAGACTTTTTTCTAGGGTTGAATATATTTATACTTTGAAAATTTAAATGGAAAAGGATAAAAAGATTATATATCAAAGTGAGTATGATGTATGGGAGTAAATGTTGCACTAAATCTTTTTTTTAGGGGAGAGTGTGTGTGTGTGTGTGTGTGTGTGTCCATCCGTCCGTACATTCGTGTGTAACTGAACACAATATAACACGTGGCTCGTTATGTCTTATGATCAGAAAGAATTCAGAGATACTACCTCCTTCTGTCTAAAAGTCGTATTTGCTTCTTTGCGACTGATGGGGATAGAAGAGGGTGAGTGTCTCAGAAGGTAGTGTGTCAGTGAGATAAAAGAAGTTTGAATGAGTTTTTAGTTAGAAAAACAAGCTGCCTTGGGTTTGCTGCTCTTCTTTGAAGGTTGAAGATACTGTGCCAGAAGATTATGCTGTTCAGGTCAACAGGAACTAAGCTTGTTGTTTCTCTCCACACAAAGAATTGTGCAATTTCCAGTGGGAACTCCCCTCTGGAGGTGGAGAGGAAAGGGAAAGAGAGTGGAAAAAGAGGCAGTTAGGTAGAAATCTCCGCTGTGAGTCTAGCTGACCCAGGGTCCGCACAGAGCTAGCGCTGAGGCTTTGTTGGAATCTGCCGAAGATTCATTGTTGAAGACAGGGAAAGCACAGCTCATTTCCATTCGTTTCAGTTCAGCATATGTGCCAGCTCTGTGCTAGGTGCTGGGGACGTAACAATGAGTGAGACACAGTCTTGAGCTTGTGGCACTCCTGGCCTGGCAGGAAGACAGATGTAAATTGCTAATTACTGTGCATTGTGCCAAGTGTCATAGTAGAAAATGTGTGTAAGGTGGTGTATATGGCGCTTATGAACTAAAGGAACTGTGCTTTAACCCTTACATTTTGAGAAAAGTGTCATTTAATAATAAAGAACTGGAATAAAGGTTTCCTTTGTAAAAGTAGAAGTAGGCCACTCTTTTGGAAAGGAAAATTAAATTTCTAAGGGAATTATGTTCATCCAAATCAAGGCACAGTGTTCCTTTGTGTCTTATATTCTAAATGTATTATAATGTTTAAAATTATTTTTTTATAAAATGAGTTTTGACATAATCTCGGCCCAGAAAGTCTAGAGACATAAAATAATTTAAAACAGTTATCTATAATGTCCTTAAAAATACTGACATCATAATAGGCACTGGAGTGATTTTCTCTAATGGAACCTAGAGTACTTTATTTTTACTTTCCAACTGATCTTTAAATCAGCAGAAACTTTTGAGGACATGTAAAATCATGACAGTTCTGTGACAGTAATATCAGCACAAGCTATGTAGTCTGTTGAGAGTCGAGAACATGGGTCCTACGACACCAGGCCAGTTCACTTGTTGTCAGCTTGAGTGTGCACTAACTCTAACCCGTGACTCTGGAGCCAGATTGAATCAAGAGTTAAACTTTGAATGTCTTTCGTCTGGTCTTCATTTTATTTAGTTCAGTGTCTTTTATTCTGAGCTGACTTGGCTCTGAATTTTGTTCCTGCCCCAAGCATATTCTAAACATGCCCATCTATGGCTCTGAACAGTTGGGTGTTGTTTTCCGAGGTGTGAAGTGATCAGGCAGCCGTATAACTTTAGACATATTGTATATTATGAAGAACTTTTTTCCTCACTGTTGTCTTTCTCTGGTGGATGGAATAAAAGCAGCTGGCAAAGTGCTTTCCAGGCACATTGTTGAGGCATGAGGTTGAGGTAGGCAAGCAGGGCAGAAGGACTTACCCAGAGTGTTGGACAAGGAAATTGAAACCCAGTGGGCACAAAGCCTGACTCACGTGTGCAGTGCCCTGCGCTGCTGCTAGTGTCTGACTCACGGGACCAGTCTGCTTCCCAGATTAGAGCATGTGTTCATTTTCTTGCTAACCTTGGATCATTAGGCTGTTTTTGTTTTGGAGGCGTATATATTATTATTTGGAAGATCTAGGTTGGAATCATCATAGAAAGACTTTTGGAAGCCTTGGATCCTCTGAAACAAGTCTCCAGTTTCCCTTATGCTTTGGTTTCTGCTGCAGAAGAGCAGTCACATCATGGAAAACATAGTTTGCTTGCTCAGTTTCTCCCCTGTGACCACATTTATGACTTCACATTACTCGCAGGAATAATTTCATTCTTCTTCAGATTATGGTATTTGCTGTGTGCCTCTCCCATCAGTCTTATCTTTGTTTTTCCCTTGCTTTAATCTCTAGTCTGAATTTCCTTTCATAATTTCAGTTTCTTGCATCTGACTTCCTGTCTTTTGCCTCTGGGCCTTTGAACTTGCTGTTCCCTCTGGCTGGACACTTTCCCTGCCTGTCTCCCCTGGCTGACTTGAAGCCTTCAAGTCTACCTGCTCCAGGAGCCCTTCCTGAGCATGCTCAGTCAGGCTGTGCTCACAGTGTGTCCCCAGCACCCACCTCTGTGCTCACAGTGTGTCCCCAGCACCCACCTCTGCGCCAGCCCGCAGGCTCCTCACTGTGTGGCCCCTTCTGAGAGTCCATCTTCTCAGGGAGACTGGATTCCTTGGGAAGGCAGCCCCAGAAGCTGGTTAAAATTAGACAAGATTTTTATATTAGACTGGCATTTCCTGGTATTTTAAAATTTATGAGCTCTTTTCAGAGTAATATACTTTTGAGATTCCCCCTCTGGAATTTAAATAAACAATGTTGTCACTTTTATAAACTGTGGTACAAAAGTGAAATAGCAAACATTTGCTTTTATATCAACATTATTAAAATATTATACAGCTTATTTTAATACGGTTTTTAAAATTTAATAGCCTCTATTATATATAATTTCCATTTAACAAGTGATTTGTACTATTTGAATAAATTATATAATAATAAATGTGATTTGCTTAAAAAAACATTTAAAATATCATATTTAGTTTAAGATCAAGTACACATTTTAAATGTAGTTGGAAATTTAATCATTTGCTAACCTTTTTTTTGAGACAGGGTGTCTCATTATGTAGTTTAGGCTAGCCTTGAATTCACTGTGGAACCCAGACTGGCCTTGAACTCTTGGTGATCCTCTGCCTCAGCCTCTCAGATGAGAGAGAGTTACAGGTACCCGTTACCACCCTTGGCACCTAACATAGTTTAAAAATAAGAGAAATTTGCTTTTCTGACCCAGTATTTGGAGTTTTTTGTTTCACACCAGAATAGTGACTTAAACATATAATTCTTTTAAGAGAAATGCTGGGGATGAGCACACATACTGAGCTCTAAAACTGAACCCCACACCCAGCCCTTATATATCATTTTTCCCCCTGGTTCTAGAGATTGTACACAGCACTTTACATTGAGCTGCATCCTCAGCCATTTGTTAATTTTTTATTTCAAGACAGGATCTTGCTAATTCACTAAGTCGCCCAGGCTAGTCTCAAATTTTTTATCCTCCTGTTTGAGCCTCCCAGAGTGCATGTGCCACCACACCAACCGATTTTTAGTTTCTAAATTTTGTTTCTATGTGAGGAGAGAAGGTCTCAGTTACGCTGCATGAGAGAGCAGCACGTTGACAGTGTGGAATGCCTTTCTTCAGTTATAAAACCAATTTGGATGTGGTTCTCGGTGTGGCCTGTGTTTGTAACACTGGGTCTTAAAGTACTGAATGGTTAACCATGTAACGCCGCACAGCATCTGGTGAAGATCATCTTGCTGAGGACTGGGTGACTTGATACCATTGTTAGGCTTCTAGTTGACAACTGTATTTCATCACTGGTTTTCTTAATATGCCTTCTCCATTCACTGTGATTATGCATTTCATTGATGTACGGCAAAGAATTAGAACAATGAAAAGCCGTAGAACGGTCAAAACCACCTTGGCTGAGGTGGAGGTGGCCAGGGACTTGGGGAGGAGGGGACGAAGAGTTTGTGTGGAGCTGCTGCACACGAGTTGGGGAGAACAAAGGTGTCCTGAAGATGAAGGGCAGTGATGTGTGCACGGCAGCATGAAGGTACCCGAAGACCGCACTGTGGAGAACAGACTGCAGGAGAGTGAGGGCAGAGTTAGAGGCTCAGCGCAGTGATTCCGGACAGAGTGGTGCCAAGACGCACTAATTAGGAAATGGCGGAGGGTAAGAAGTGAGCCCCAGAGGGTTCTGTGTTGTATATATTTTATAATAATCACAATTTTTGAAACCTACCCTGATCTAGTTAATGATTAGCTCGTCCTGCCTTAGCATTATGAACAGTCAGTGCATCTGTAGAGGCTCTGAACTGTGACTTTACAGGGTGAACTGGGAAAACACAAGGTTGTAGCCACGTAAAAAGAAATTGAAGCAAGTACCATTAGACCTTGGCTGATCTGTGAACGCCTAGCGATTCAGCCTACTGCCTGGTCAGCAGCCTTAGAAAACTTAGATCTTAATGTGAAAGGGCTGGATTTTGAGTTCCAGAGTTGCATAAACTTCTGCACTAAGTCCGTGCTGCTGGATTACTGGTCCATATTTACAGAGTGAACAAGTGATTGCAGTTTCCATCCTCAACAAAAGAGCAGAGGACACATGTGCTACTCAAGCCAGGGAGGGGGAAACTGAAGCCCCGATGACCCAGCCGCGTAGGCCCAGCTATGTGTTTCCCTTGGTCCCCGGTCACTGGTGACTCAAGAAATACTTTGTGCACTCAACACTTTCCCCAGGGCTGCCTGGAGGTGGGAGGCCTCCTGCCTTTGCTAGCAGGCGTGCTGCTGTGGGTTAGTTGGAGGGAAAGGAAGGAAGTGATCTTTTCCTGGAGGCACATGTGTCACTGGGACTTACAGGGCATTTTCCCCCCATTTTCTCACTGTCCTCCATGACCCTGATAATTACACATTTTAAAACTGCAGTATTTTTGTTTGCTGGATTCTGGCGTTTGTATTATGACAGCAGTATTGAATGAAACTATTACAGAGGAGGGTAAAATTTAGGAAAAAGTTCCCTTTTTCCTACGAGCCTGTATTCAGTCTTTGGCCAGCCCTGGGCAGTTGAAACTTCTGTTCCAGTAAAGTTTCCTCCTAAAAACCCTCATTAATTATGAAAAGTGCTGCATGGGGCTCATGTTGTGAGTCTTTTTGGCTATTCTAAATGATGTGGAGAGCCAGACTTGCCAGAAGATAGTGGAGCTGACTAAATAATGCATTTCTTTTGATTTTGAGGTGGTTTGCTTTTTAATTTTTAAAGAAATTACTCTTTGGGGGTAGGTAGAAAAAGAAAAAGGCGGCCAAAACCTATTCCGAATCCCATGTCTCAAACCACTCTTCACTGTTCATTCCACGAGTCACAGGGCGCTTGCTGTATGTGAGGTGCGCAGGTGTCAGGGCGCAGCTTCAGCGAGGGCCTCTGGAGCAGGGACTGTCATCATGAGCTGTGCTCTGCTGGAAGAAGAAGACAAATGCTTACATGGGTTTACGAGCACAGTGAAGAAAAGTAAAGTGGAGTAAAGTCATAGAAAGTGTCTAGGACTGTCTCAGATGGAGTGGCTGGGAAGGCTGCTTGGAGGTGAACAGAAAACTGAGTAAAAGGGGGGGGGGGGGGGCTCTTCCTGTACGGAGGGGAAGCATGCTGCAAGCTAGGGAAGCATATGTAAAGGCTGTAGGGTGGAAGTATGCTTGCTATGTTCTGTGTGCCTGGGGCGCATGAGTAAGGGCAAGCTCCAGGAAGGATCTGGGCCAAATAAGGCTTTAGAAAGCTTTCGGCTCTTCTCCAGGGGGGGTGTCATTGCAGGGTGAAGAGCAGGAACACATTGTGGAGAACAGACTACAGGAGTGCAAGGGCAGAGGTAGAGGCCTCGGCGCAGTGATTCCAGACAGAGCGATGCCGATTTGTAGTAAGTAGGGAATGGTGAGGGGGCTAAGAAGAAATTGGATTCTGGATACTTTCAGATTTTGAAAGTAGAGCTGACAAGATTTGCTCATAAATTGAATTGGGAGTTTGAAAGGGAAGATTTAGTAATAAGTCTGAAGGTTTTTGTCCTGGCAAGTGAAGGAACATAGCAGGGGACTGAGAGGGGGTCTTAGTTCTGATTTGGGTGTGAGTTCTAAGTGCCTGGTAGAGAATTAGAGGAAACGGTAAGCTCATCTGAGAGGCTGGAGTCCAGAGAGAGGTCTAGGCTGGGAATGTTCAGGCACAGAACTGAATGAGAAGCAAGCAGGAAGCAAGTAGTGACGGAAAGGCATTTAGAGGTTGGGGAAGGAGGAAGGACCAGCAGAGGCAGATGTGTGTCTGGAGGCAGGTCAGGGGAGGACAGCGTCCCCAGCCAGGCCTGGTGTGGGCTGGCCGTGGGAGAGGGGTCAGAGCATCCGCTGTGTTCGGCAGTACAGAAGTCATTACCGCTCACCGAGTGATAGAGGTTGGAGCCTAGTTAGAGTGGGCCAGGGAGAGAAAGTGGAAGCAAGGAGTATGGACAGCCGCTTGAGGCTTATCACGAGGAGAAGCCAAGATAAAATGGTAGCTGAATGGGAAGAAGGGGGAAGTCAAGGAAAATATTGATGTTTGTTTTGTTTTTAATAAGTGAAACAATATGGCATGTTTGTTTGCTTATGGGAATGATCTAGTAGAGAGGAAAAAATGATGACCCCACCTACATAATTTGGGGAGCAAATGGCTTGAATGAATAAGGAATGGTAGGTAGGTTCTGGATTGCAGGTGGAAGAGAGCCGAGGACAGGAGACGTGACCTGAGATCTGGCGGTGAGGGGAACGCCTCGGATTGGTGAAGGGCTCCAGTGGTCTTCTCCACCAGGCTAACACTTGGTATATATAAACAGAAGGATGGCTGGTGGGGATGAAACAATTTTATAAAAGTGACATTTTACCATATGTGCTTTAGAAATAAAAATCATTAAATTTCATTTCACTGAGGAAGAAACTAAAGTGAAAGTGAAGCCATTGCACTTCTGATAATGTTTCTTCTCCACCTAAGATTGTAGTTCTCAAAATTCTCTGTAAGGTTAAGAACACAGTTATGAAAACCACTGGAAGGTTGGACTTGCTGTTCCCACTGTCGTCTCTGAGTTCACTCTAGATGGACTGGTTGAGTCCTTGCCTACAAGGGTTGGTGACAGGCAGTTTTATACTTCCTGTACCGCTCTTCCCCAGTGTTGCTCAGGGAGCTTCTCTCTCTCTCCCTTGCTGGGCTTTCTAGCATCTGCATGCTCCCAGGTTTTGGTCACAGCGCTCCATCTCACCACCTGCTCTTTTGTCATGGATTCCCTGTTACTCTGCCTTCATTCTGAATTATTTTCACGGTACAGGGTTTATTTTTCAAGGAGGATTCTCAGGTGCTTTGTAGGCTGAGATCTTTCAAATTGGAGAATGTCGTCCTTTTCACACTTGAGCAGTGAACGGCTCAGCTTGTCATCCGTGTTCTTGGCTCCCAGTTGCTCTCCTTCTGAATTTTTAAGATGTAGCTCCATTATCGTTGGACCTTGAAGTTGCTGTGGAGAAGTCTGAGGCCCATTTGGTTTCTTCTCTGTTTTATTCGAAAGTGGCTTTTGATTGTAACAAACTAATTCTCTTGATTTTGTGAAAGTCAAAACTTAAAACATCCTATGTCTTGACACTGATTGCTCTGTGTACATTACGTGGTGCATGGCCCTTTTGCACTAACAAACTTATGTTCTTTGGGTATCTTTTTTGTTTTATTTATTTTCTTTGTATTTACTGTGAGTCTCTTAAACCTTTTTTATGTACCATTAGTTGCATTTTTTTTTTTTTTTTAGCATATCATTATGAAAAAGTCAAACATACATAAAAGTAGAGAGAATATTGTTCTGGACCCTTGAACACCCATTGCTGTTTCAGGACTCATTAGCTTGGGGCTTTAGCTATATCGGCCCCCACTTCCCTTCTCCCTTGTTAGTCTTAAAAAACACCAGGCATTATTCTTTTGCAGACATTTCAGTATTCCTAATATATAAAGATACTTAAAAGAATAGTCACTAATAAATTTTATCCTAGTTTACTTAAAATTGTTTTCTAAACATATAATGCATCACTTTTGGGGCTGGATCAGCAGCTTCTTTGCTATATAGAGGTGGAGTGAGGCTGTATTTGCTGGGTGTAAAAATCAGGAAGACGAAACTCAGAACAGGCCCCGGAACGCGCCCTGGTGCAGATGGCATGAGTTGGGCAACAGTGGCATGAGCCGCACATGGGAAGTGCCTGTTGGCTCCTGGATGTCCACTGAATGTCTTCTGCTCACATGAACTGTGGAGGGAACGGTGGGGAGGAACCAGCATGTGCAGTTTCTTTTCCAGCAAGAACTGAAACTTAACGCCCTTTGTGATTTAATAATAACTGTAAACAGGGGCGGAGCGGGTCAAAGCCTCTTGTCTTCTAGTTCTGCCTTTGGTGGCCATGCAGCTTATTACAGAGCTTTTCAGACTTTTAGTAAATCATAAAAAGCAAATTAGTGAGCCACAGCAACATTTTAAAAAATAGAAAATAGCTGAGTTTGATGGTACTCCCATTATTCTGGGAGGCTGAGTTAGAAGGATCTCAAGTTTAGCTCAACTTGGGAAGATTAGTGACTTAGCAAGACTCTGTGTCAAAAAGAAGGTGCAGAGGCAGTGCTGTGGTTGTCCACAGGACTTCCTGGTTGAGTCCTCAGGGGTTAGCTCAGCGCAAAGTGCTGGGTTCAATCCACTCTCACAAAAGACCCAGAAAATGTCAGAGTTCGTGGAGTAAGTATTGTTTTATGAAACTTTTGTTTCAGTTGTGTGAATATTTATCAATGGGTGTTATATGAATTGGCTTACAGAAGTTTGAACCCCTAATTTGTTCTATTCAATTACTATCATTTTTCATATCTTCTTTCTTAGAAAGTTAAAGGATTAAAGAACCCTTACGATAGATATTGTTTATGTATCTACTAATAACAACAGTAAAGTCCGTATAGTGTTCTGATTACTTTCACACGTACTCCTATCAAATACCTGTGTATTGTCAAATCTTTACTGATGGGAACATCAAAACACAGATAATTAACTTGCCCAAAGAGCTGGCCTTTCTAGGCCAGTCTGTCTGTACAATCTGACTTTTCTCTACTGCTGCTGCAACTGATAACACCCCAAGGTGGTGGCTTGGACTTTTTGCTACTACTGCCTTTAAGAGGAAAAGATAAAAGGCATTTTCCTACTCTATTCCAATATATACATAAGTCAGGTAAGATCAAAAGAATGAGGACCCTTGCGTGACAAGCTGATGAAATGCAGGGGTCTTTTGGTCAACCTCTTAACACTGCCAGCCTGGATTATAGAATGCCAGTGTGAAGGACAGATAAACAAGGCCACTTATCAGCCTCCTATACAATTGGCATGCAAGAGTGCGTTAAGAGCACTGATTTTAGAGTTGAACATCTAGATTTAAGTGTGAAGAATCATGGTTGATTTTTAATAAAGTAAGGCCTTGCTAGGCATGAGGGGTATAGTAAATACTTCATGTACATTATCTCTTTTAGTCTTTGTGATAGGCCAGTGAAATGGCAGCTGTTAACCTCCTTTTTATAGATAATGTAACAGAGATTAAGTGTCTTGTTCAAGAGTACACTGCTAGCAGGTGGCAGAGCGTATATAGAACTCAGGTTTTTCTGAATGCAAGTCTTGTTCTTAACCACTACACCTTACTGCAAACTTATCCTCCTGAGGTTTTTTGAATGGTATGGTAATATACCTTTATGTCAAATAACGACTCAATATAAGCTCACATGGTGTATAAGGAACTCTGAGCAAGTGGCATTTGTGTTCCTGTTAAATATATAAGATATACCTGCTTATGATGTTTATGGAAAAAGTTTACCTTTCCATAGAAAATAAACTGTAGTCAACTAAATACATTCTTATGACCAACCAAACCACTCAATGAAATATTGAGTTCTTGAAAAACCAGCTCAAGGATTTGCTGGGTAGATACATTTGTTGCAAGGAAAGTTTTATCCAGAAAGAGATAGTCTGTCTATTAGCATCTAGGACACTAGCATCTAGTGGCACTGGTCAGATGCTTTAGTCAAAGATAGCCAGAGACAAAAGCTTAAACTTCTTGGGGACACCTTCCTGGGGAAGTGTGAGTACAGAGATGGGAATGAGGTAAGGAAGGAGGGAATGCACACATAAAGCCTGCTTGCAACTTTCCACTGCTTCTGGAGAGGCTGATCAGAGAGCTAAGTGAAGCTGCTGTACCACAGGAGTGGGACAGGAAAGATTGCATGTATCAGCTTTCATTCCTATTGGTCACAGTTTGACTTCGTGAAGCTTCTGTTCCTTGGTTGCTGGCTGAACAGGTCTGTCCAGATCTCATGCCTCCTTGGCATTGGAGAAATCCTGAGTAGGATTGAGGATACAGGCAAAGCATTGCCAGACTGGTCTACCAATAACTTGAAGGACCAGAATAGCCACTGCAATTGGCCAATGCACGCTGTTGGTTTCAGCTGGTCAGCAAGGTAGTTAATTCACCATGAGTGGTATAGAAATCAGATCTGGAAGAGCAGCCTCTCAAAATAGCCCCCCAGTTGCCAAAGTTAATCAGCTCTTTGTTCTGCTGTTTTATTTAAAGCCTTGCAGTTCTTGTCATTTTAAAAATATCTTTTTTCATTCTTTCTCTCCCCTAAATGGGGTATCCCAGGCCTAGGCCATTTCTGTTTCATTCTCCTTACTCCTTGTGCATTCACTCCTGTGGATAATTCCTAACTTCAGTCTACTTGCTCATAACTCCAAATATCTATTCACAGATCTGACCTCTCCTAAGAATGCCAATCTGGAGAATTAAACTGCTTTCCCCACAGAATGTTCAGCAGTTCCTAGTTGAAGGTTTAACCGTTCTTGCTTGTCTTTCTCCCTGAAAAATAGTAGGTACTTGGTACATACTTAACCAAAAAACAGTGTACCAATATTGTGTACTGACCTAGGTCCTGCAGAAAATGACATACGCCATCTGTCACTCATGAGGAACTTAGGAACAAGATTTTAATATTGATTTGGTTTGTTTTCCACCCGATTGTGCTTTTCCTAAACAACTTCGATTTGCCATTGTCTTTTAGTGCAGTGGACACTTTTGAATTGGTATTGGTCTTTTAGGAGTTGTTTGTTAGGAAATTTCTTGTGGTTTGACTGTCCTTGGGCTGTCCTGCCTTTCAAGACTTGCTTGTCTATTATGACCAGAGCCTTTTCTGATGGCGTTTGGATCTGTTCTTATCCTTGAATACGCAGGGTCCTTTCTGCTGGCTCTGGCCTACTTTTCACCCTCTGTCTTTATAGTACTGTCCTCCCCTTTGCTGTGCAAATCACAGCCCTCCTTCTTCTATCATGTTAACTTCCCTTTAAATCCTCCTCCACTCATGTCCAGCCCGTTACACTGATCTCCTCTCTGACCATCTTTTGGGAACATGATTTTGACCCTTAGCATTCAGTCTTGCACTGTTATATTTGTATATTCAACCTCCTTTTTCCAATCGGATTTTATTTTTTTAAATTAATTAATTTTTAAATTAAAAGAAATTTTTTTGTGGTACCAGGGATCAAACTTGGGCCCTCGTGCTTGCAAAGTAGGTACGGTACTCCTTGGGCCAGATCTCTGGCTCTCCCATTGGATTTTAAATTCTCTAGAGTAAGACAATATCTTTCACTGTCCTGTGCAAGTATCTAAGATTCATTCATAGGTAATCCAGTGATTCATCACCAAATCAGATGGTGTTAGGTAAATATTTGCTGGGTATGCTGGCTGGTTACCAGGGTCTTTGGGAAGTGACTTGCATCTTCTCTCTTAACAGTGAGAGCAGATCATCAACCTCTCAGTGGCTATTTCCCAGAAGAGTTATTGATCTTCTCATTCCATATATTTAGTTTGTAGTGCAAGTTAATTCTAGATTTTAGAACTTGACAATTGTGTTTCTTAAACATCTCAGGCAAGGCCTAGGAGCTAAAATTACTGCTTTGGCATTTGATCTGGCAGCTTGTTCTTCTGAGGGCCTTTTGTCCCTGACTTGCTAGTGAGTCACTTGAAAGAACCCCAGCAGACTGCCAGAGCGGTCCCAATGATTAAAGTTCATTGAGATGTCCCCTTCCTGCCCTCCCACCTCATTGGCTTTATGGGGCTGCTTTCTCTGCCTTCATTTGGGGGCCAGAAAGTTAATGGATGACTGAGTGTCCTTTGGGGACTCATAGGACCATTTTTCTCCTGTTCCTTCCCACTGGCTGGTTCCGCATTGTCTCCAAATCCTTAGGCATTGTTTTTAGGTAATGTGGAATTCATGTGTGGGAAAGAGAGGGTCTTTTTTTCCCCATTGCTTTTGGACAGTCTGCTTTACAAGGCAGACAGTTTTAAAGCTGTCCAAACTTGCAGTCCAATAGAGAGAGCTAAAGTCAGAAGCAAAGCCAGGGAGGCCAGGACTCCTGGCACCTCACCCCAGCCTTCCCCCCTGCCAAGATTACTATCTCACCTTTGAATCTAAGGCTCTGTCTTCTGTGTGCAGGTTCCTTACTGTAAGAGGCAGTATGATTTTGAACCACTAGCTTTAGCTGCTGAGGATTTAGCTTAGTGGTGCTGCACCTGCCTTGCAAGTACAAATCCTGAGTTCAATCCCCAGTACTGATTTTTTAAAAAAGGAATCACTAGCTTTGGTATCAGACTACTGACCATTGTGTATATGTGCAGAGATTTCCCACTTGAGAGATTCTCCTGCCCATCCCGACCTCTCTGCCATGCAGTGTGCAGTTCTCATTAACACCCCTCCGTCTGTTAATTAGGACCTAGAAATCCGTTCTATAGACCCTATCCATAGTGACCATCCTTCAACTTTGTGTAATGTTGTCCTCATACAAGTTTACCAGCTCTGTTTCTGGCCCCTTGAAATGCAGGCTACCCTGCTGTCTCTGGAGCCGCTATGCCCTTCACATCATTGTTACCCGTTAGACCCCCAGGTCATCTTTGTCCCCTTAGGTCGCCCCCTCACAACCCCAGGAAGAGGCTGTGCTGAGATACTCCTATCTCTTGGCTTAGTTTTTATCCTTCTCTGGAGTATCCTACCTTTATAAAAATTCACCAATGCTCAGAATGAATCTACATTCTATTTCTTCCATCTTTTCTTCCCTTCACAAATATGGAGACCTGCCACGTTCTAAATACTTTTCTGGATCCCAGGAGCACATTGGTAAGCTACAAAGATAAATTTCTTCCTCAAAAAGAGTTAAGTTTTCCTCAAGGAGCCTGATGCTTAGTCCTCACTGAGCTCACTGAGCACCTGCGAGTTTCACTGGGACTGTTCATTATCTCATGAGCTTACAGGTGTACAGGCTCAAATTAATAGAACATACATTTTGTTCACTATCCAGTATATAAATAATTAAATAAAACTCTAAAATGGTATGCTTTGGCCATGTCTTAATGATTAAAGTCTAATTTCCTTCAGAATAGGACTTTAGCTTCCTAAATACTTCGGAATCCTTCCCTTTATTTATCCCTAGGGCTCCTGTGTTCACAGGAGACCAGAAAACCAAAGTAAAGTGCTGTAAGCAGAAAATGAATGAGTTGGCTCATATGACAAGAAGTCCCAGGGATGGAGCTGGCTTCTGGCCATGACTTGGGTCAGGCGCTCATGTTTTCTCTTCCCTGTCTCTCAGCTCTTCTTCTTGGGGCCAGCTGCGTTCTTAGACAGGCTACTCACTGTGGCAAGATGGCAGTAGCAGTCTCAGACTCTCAGCGTCGCCGGGTCTTGTAGCTGCCATCTAAGTCCTGGAGGTAGTGCCTGCCATCTTGGGAGAAGTGAGCCAGGGAACTGGTTTTACCCAAAGCATGAGATACTTCTATCTCTTGGCTTTACTGACTAGAAGTGGGGGAAGAAGTGGACATGGGAGTGAAAAAGTTACTCCAAAAGCATTAACTCTTTGGAGTAGCTCATGTCTAGAGCATTTCTGTGCCTTATTTAATAATGAGGGAAAAGGCTATCAGTCATACTCTGTCATGAAGAGCACTTGCTGTTTGCTAGTTTGCTGAAATAGTTCCTCGAACACTGAGAACTTATCACTGAAAGATGTGCAGTAAAGGAAGTAGATCGAAGGGGGTGCTATGTCTCCCCTGTCTGTTCTTGTGGCACCATGAACTTCTTTATTTCGTTATATTACTGTTCCACTTTGCTTGCGATAGGCTTGTGTTTCTTCCTCACTAGCCCACTGATTCTGAGGGAGAGCCTTGACTTTGTATTCCCAGAGGACCTAGGAGGCTCTCGAATAAATGTTTGCAAGAAGAGTGAGAAGGAACGAACCCAAGAACGAGGTCCCAGTCCTGTCTATGCAACCAAATAACTGTGTGATCTTGGTCAGTCTTCTTTGCTTCTCACATCTGTCTAACAAGACTTTTTAAGAGCCCACCCATTACAGCAGGAAGCTTGCAGAAAGGCAAATCTGCAGGGGAGAGAGCAGGACTTGGTAGGGGCATTCTAGCATTTTTTCCTCAGAGGCACAGTTTTGAGAGGGGCCTGTTACCGCTGCGATAAGAAGTCTTAGTAAAAGATATAGAGAGGAGAGCATAATGAAAGCCTTGATTGTATTCTTGTGTAACACTCACTGGACAGGTACTAGGAAGTAATATTCCAGAGATGGCTGAGGTGATGTCATGTATTTGTTAAAGTGCTAAAAGCAGGTGAAGGAGATTTGGTAGAAAAAGACTATAGTCAGGCCAGGTTCCCAATGCATTGGCAGCAGAGCTTCTGGAGGTCACAGGGTCTGCCCTTGGGGTGTTGAAACAAGGACAGGGTGAGAACTTGTCTGTGTGACTTCCCTGAAAGAGTACGTCTGTCTTTCTACCGGCCCCTCTTCCCACCTTTTCTTCTTGAAGTGTGGGATTCATGGGTTACTCAGGTAAATACTCCTGAGTATGGAGGTGAATTTGGGGAGGAGAATAAAATGAGTTAATTTCCCTAGACTGAAATCCCAAGACTGAACACACCCCCACCTATAGTTCAGCAAATCATCTGGGGTTTTCTGAAGTGAGGGTACTTTTCAGAGGATCATGTCCTCCGCATTGGTGGGTGTTAACAATATAGGGGCCGCATGATTGTCAGTGTGATGGGCCCCTTGATGGTCGTTGTTAAATAATTGTTATCCTGATAGGGTAGCTTTTCGTTCAATTATAGACTCACTGTGATCCTTTGACATCTTTCTAAAAAGAAAATAAGCTGCTTCCTAATTCCCCGGACAGGTGTAATGAGTATCTCAGCTGTGGCCAAGCATGGATAAGGAGGCAGAATTCCCAAGGGAAGCTGTTTTCGGGTATCTGCTGATCCCAGCTTTGAACTCATGCACAGAAACATTCCTCGCCAGCCTTTGACTTGACGTCCTTTGGAAACGATGGGATGGTGTCTTTCCATTGGTGGAGTTCAATGTCATGGTTGAGTCTGGTGTCCAGAGGGAGAGCTTCCAAGATTTGTTTTAGGAATATTGAATAAAATTCACTCTTTAAAATGTACAATTAAGTTTTGCTTTTTAAGTAAAATCACAGAATTACGCAACTATCACCATTATCTTAACTGCAAAACTGTGAGGTTAAATCTTGACTTGAATCTTTGAATGAAATATCAGTCACACAGGTCAGCTGTGATTCTCAGGAAACTCGCTTAAAAACTTTAGTGCCTCTTGCAAGGGGAGGTGAAATTTTTATTTGTGTCATTTAAAAAAAGTATAATAAAAAAGAGTCAGTGGATGTTGAATTTTTCTTAGGCTCATTGGTTGCTTTCTTTCTACTACTGACTGGGCATATCTTAGTGCATATTTATTTCTGTGTTATGCTAACAAACCAAGCAAAACCCAGTAGTAAAACTAAGAAGACTCACTGCTTTCTTATCTTTCTTCTTTGTCAAGCTGTGCTTCCTCAGGGGAGGTGTATCCTTTGTCACTGTCACCTAGTACCTGCCTTACAGGAGAGGCTCGGTAGGATTGGCTGAATAAAGGGCTGTTGGGCACTCAGGAAAGGTAATTCTTGGGTGTATCACTGCACATAGTTTGTGATGACTTTAGTACTTTGATAGTCAGGGAAATTGTTTATGTTCCTGAGACAGAGCTGCTTTAGGAAGTGTGAGATTCCATGCAGTTAGAAACAGAGCCTTCAAAGGCCCAGCATTCCCCTGCTGCCAGGACCCTGCCCTGCTGTGCAGTGGATTTAGAGAAGCTTCTTGAGTGAGCGTGGAGGAGTATGGTGTGGGTGGTGTGTCTTTGAGTGTGCACACATGTGTATGTGCATTCTTGCTCAGGCATACAAGGGAACTATGAGGAATTCCTCCATGTTTTTATAAATTGCCTCTTTCTTCTCCCTGCCCTTGGGGCATACTAGTAGGCCAGGGTGCAGGGAGGCTCCAGCCTGGGCACATGGCCCAGGCGCTCTGGCCTTCAGTGGCCTATTGTTTCCTGTCAGTTCTGTGCATGGACAGAGGACAGGGGCTGGCACAGCTGCCTTCTTGGGGACCATTGTTTATCTTAGCAGCAGCAGCAGCAGAGTCTGAAGCAGCACATTCTGCTCTGGAGAGAGCAGCCGTTCTGTCTTAGAGCTGTGGGCACAGGGTCACCCTTCGTGTCTGGGTGTGTCCTCTGGGGAAGGCCGTGGAGGGAATGCTCGTGGTGTCACGTCACAGATGAACCGTGTGGCAAGTGGTGTCTATGAGAGGGCCTTTCTTCTCCTCTGTCTGGATTGGGCTATCGCTCTCTCTCTTTCTCTGCCCTCTGCCTTATAGACACATTTCAGGATGCATGCACAGAATGAAAAAGAAAACTTCACCAAAGCTGCCCTGTGGAGTAGATTTAGCAAGCAGGGAAGGACTCGAGTCCAGTTGAGGGTTAGTCGGAGCTGAGCCAGTCGTCGAGGCGCTTGCTTGTCAGCCCCATTCTGAGAGGCTGAGACATGGGCTTCACAAATTTGAGCTCAGCCCGGGCAGCTTAATAACTCTGCAAGACCTTGTTCTAAAATAAAAAAAAGAAAGAGCTGATATGCAGCTCAGTGTCAAGGTCCTGGGTTCAACCCCGAGTACTGAAAAACAAAACAAAACCCCCAAAACATGGACTATTAGGTAATCAGTGGGCTACTCAGTCTTATTCTAGGAGCCTGGTTCGCACTCAGCTGGAAGATGGAGAGGGTGGTACTCGGGGGGCGCGATCTGCAGTCACTACTCCGATAGGCTCTGCAATCACTACGGAGACTTGCAGTGGGCCTTATGTTTTTCTACCCCATTGTCAGTGTTTTTGGCCAGTGAGTTAACAGTTAAGTTTCAGTCCTGTTGCAACTATGTGTGACCTTTCGTTACTTGGCTCACTGAGTTTCGCTTCAGTCCCCTCACCTGGGCAGCCAGGTTACTTAACACACACGCACACGCACGCGCGCGCACACACACACACACACCCTTCCTTCTCATAAGGTCCCGGAGCCATGCTGAAGAGGAGTGCTGTGCCTGTGTGCTGCCCACCCACACAGGGTACCATGTGCGTGGGAGCTTCTTACTCTGATCCGCAGATCTCCAAGGTGCCCTGTGATGTGCTTGCCCCGTGGACAGTGCAGCTCTGCCATGCTCTGCCTCTGAAATTATGCGGATCTTGTGGGACATGGCTGAGATTCCTTCCAGCAAGGTCGTCTTAAGGGAATCACAGATTCCTTGGCAGAGCTGGATGCTCCCCTGCCTTCCATCTCCCTTTGTTTGTTTGTTCCTGACTGGGCACCTATAGAGACGTTTTACTCTATAAGCTTATTTCATGAGCGCATTTTACAAGATGTCTGTGGGCTTTGTGGATGCTCTCTGCCCACAGCCTGCCTGCCTGATCGCTGCTACTGCCAGCTTTTCATTAACACATGGAACAAGGCTCTAGGAACAGCCTAGACGAGGGCTGTTGGCTTTCAGAGACCCAGAAATCTCTGGTAAGAGCCAGATGCCTGACATGACCTTCCCCCCTCCCATACCCTTGTAATCAGACTCCAAAATACACAGAACAAGCGAGCTTTGATGAGTGATGAGGTAGGCGGCTGTTATGTGCAGCCCTCTGTCTGCCTGCAACAATCCTGTGGGGTTCAGTTTCAGTTCAGGTGAGGTTACTGTGGGGCTGGGCTTCGTGGTTGGCGAGGAGGCATGAGGATGCACTCGCAGATCACCTGCGTCACCACATAGGGCCAGATATGGGTGTTACATATCGATGTCTGTGGAAACACAAACAAAAGTGAAGTGGGGGCAGACTGTGGAGCTGCAGCTACTCCGAGGCAGAACCAGATCTATCCACCCATCCTCTTTGCTTCAAGAAAGAATGCGTGTAAATGTTTAAGCATCATGGTCTCAATCTGGTATTTGCCTCTGAGTCGATAGACCAAAAGAAAACTCTAGACGCTCCCTGCTCACTGCAGCCATGCAGGAAGGATATAGAGCAGATGGAAAGCAGCGTGAATGGCACATGTGGGGGCGAATTTTGAGCACGGGTAAGGAAAGGCATAAGTCAGTGTGGAGTCACTATCATATCTCGTGTACTTGGAGTAAGCACACTTGCAGAGGAAGGGGATGAAGGAAAAGGTTCCACCCTGACTCAGATGGGGCTTTGTGTGTAACATCGGCAGGATAATACTGCAGCCTTCTCTGAGTTGGAGCAGTCTGATGTTGGCAGGCTGCTTCGTGTGAGTGCCAGCCAGGTCTCTTGTCAGTAAGACATGCAGTATTGCATTCAAGGCAGATCCAGTTGCATCTGGAGCTGCCATAGCTGAAGTTTCGCAGAGACGTACTGGCAAGAACCGGCTGACCAGAAACTTGCCAAGCCAGAGCTTAATCAGAAATGCCTATAGCTCTGACACAACAGAAGCTCTAAGGCCATGAGGGTGAAGCAGCAGAGATACAAATGATTTTGTTGGATGGCCGGGCAGTAGTGATAAAACTCTGTTTTCTAGGTCAAAACCTGCCCCCAGTCAGGCTTGGTGATAGTGCACACCTGTAATCCTGGCACTTGGGAGGCTGAGGCAGGAGGACTGCCGTGAGTTTGAGGCCTGCCTTGCCTACATAGTGAGTTGAATGCCAACCTGAACTACGTAGTAGGACCCTGATGAAAATAAAACAAAAACCTGCCCCTTTCTTTAGACTGAGGGTCTCATGAATGCTAGACAAGTGATTTGTCACTGAGCTACACCCCAAGCTCCCAGGTAACTTTGGAGGACCGGTTTACATGCTGCAATATTAGAAATTATGAATTCGAGTTGACTTAGAATGGTTTGTTTGCCTAAAAGTCCCAGTGCTCGTTTCGCTTTTTATTGCCACCATTGATCTTAGACAGGTCCCTTTCCCTTTCTGCCTCCATAGAAATAATCCTGACCTTAAGATGCAGTACTGAGAAACATTTGCAACAATGGGAAAAAGTAGAAAAATAATTTGTCTGGATGTGAGCCCAAGCTCCATCACTTAATAGCTTGACTTCTTTAAGACTCAGTATTCTCATCTTTAAGATGGAGATACCTGGGCATTGTGACACATATCTGTAATCTCAGATGAAGCTGGAAGATCGTGAGAGTTCAAGGCCAGGCTGAACTGCATAGTGACACTATGTCTCCAAAAAGCATTTTTTTTTTTAAGGGAGGTAAAGCAGTAGCTACCTTATAAGAGTGTTGAATGACAATTCACTCGGGCCCTTTGTTAGAAGAAAACTCAAATTCTGGCAGTGTGTCAGAAACACTGTAAATGGCTCTTTACACATGCAGCTCTGAATATTACAATGTAATATAATAATTGATTGTATTATTGATAAATGATTTAGCAGGGTCTTGGTTCACACTATTCTTCATTGCCATTTCCCTGGCCTCCCCAAGTGGCCAGCTTACACTTTAGCCTCTTTGATTAAGGATGCTGGATTTCCCGGGGGGATGAGGAGTAAGTGATGGAGGGTGAAAGCCAATGTGCGCGGTGTTTACTCTGCGTCATCCTTCTGACTGTGCGCCCTTTCCCTCACAGAGATCCGGGCTCAGCTCACAGAGCAGATGAAATGCCTGGACCAGCAGTGTGAGCTCCGGGTGCAGCTGCTGCAGGACCTGCAGGACTTCTTCCGGAAGAAGGCTGAGATCGAGATGGACTACTCTCGCAACCTGGAAAAGCTGGCTGAGCGCTTCCTGGCCAAGACGCGCAGCACTAAGGACCAGCAATTCAAGTAGGGACTCTGAGACCATTGCTTTAAAGACCTTGAACGTGGAGTCTGGGCTGGGGAGAGGTGGCGGGCAACACTTAGATCCAGCTGGATTTGTAAGCCAGCAGTGCCAAATTCACCATTTCAGCCCTCACAGCCTTTCCTTGTCTACCTCAGTGTATGTGCAGTTTTGCATTTTGAAGGGCCACAGTAGATGATATGTCATGCTAATAATATTAAAGGTGTCAATGGCCCTTTCTGTGAGCCAGGTGTGTTCTCAGGGCTTTACAAACACATTAGCGAACTTGGTGTACATAACAGTTCCATATGTTGGTTTTTGTTATTATCTCTAGCTTACAGATAAGGAAACTGAGGTACAGAGAGGTTAAGAAATTTACCCTAATAATATTACATCCACATTCCCCTAGTAAACAGTAGGCAGTCCGGCTCCAGGTTCTGTGTTCTTAATTGTTTTACCAACTGTGTTTAACTAGAAAAAAAATAATGATTTTATTTATGACATTCCTGCTGGGTATTTCCTAAGGCCTCTTCCTTCTACATTTACAGTGTCTTATAAATCCTCTTCCTTCACTGTCCTGCTATATGTATTGCCCTAGTTTTGATCATTAACCATTTTGCCTGAATGATTGTAATACTGTGTCATCTATAGCAGAAGTTTGCAACCTTGGCTGTACCTCAGAATTCCCTGGAGAACTTTTTACTAATATGGAAATCTGGGCCCCTCTCCAGAGCAATTAAGTGAGAATGTTGAGGAGTGAGGCCCTGGTAACAGGACCACAGGCTACAGCTTCTTCCATTCTCATCTGGCTGGTCCAGTAATATGACCAGATGTAGTCTTCCTGGAACACACTGGGGCGAGGGCCAAACTCTTAATGACTGCTTGTTGTATATGTGCTTGACACTTAAGATGTGGTGACCCAGCATCCCCATTGTCTGAGTGTTTAGAAGTGGAGACTCTCAGGCCCTGCCTCAGGTCCCCAGGTGGATTGTGTGCCTGGTGAGGTTGAGAACTGCTGTTCTCAACAGTTGACAAAAATCCACACTTCCTGGGTTGGCCTCTGGCTTCAAACCTTGCTTCTTGTTTCTGTTCTAGTATATTTTATATTCTCCTATCTTTTATTTTTGTTTACTCTTTTAATAATACATGACAGGAACGATCCTCCCTAAGCCAGCTCTGAGGAAGGAATGTAGAGATTGAGGAGAACATAGGACATTGTAGCCATGAGCCAGAATGCGAACTTGCTCCACACTATCTCGTGTCTTTTCCAAGTCCTGTTCCCTTTAAGACAAGAGAATCATCTGATGATAAAATACTATTTTAATATGTGATAAGTAAAGAGTTGGGAGAGGAATCTTGTGCTTTAAAGTTAGATTTGTTCTGTTGGTAAGCTCCACTTATGCTTAAAATAGCACTTAAACATTTTAGTACTACATCATATTCTCAGGAAAGCACATACTCATTATAAATTAGCATACAACCAGGTGTGGTAGTGAATGTGTATAATCTTAGCACTTGGGAGACTGAGGCAGGAGGATTGCCATGAGTTTAAGGTCAGCCTGGGCATATAGTGTGTTCAAAGCCAGCATGAAGTACATAGTGAGACTCTGTCTGTCTTTACGAAACCTAAGAGAGGCCTGGAGATTTAGCTCAGTGGTTCTAGCACCTGCCTGGCAAGTGTAAGGGTTTGGGTTCGATCCCCAGTAACCACATATAACAATGCTGGGCATGGTGACTCATGCCCACCAGCAATCAGTTCCACATACCACAGTGCCAGGCATAGTGGCTCACACCTGTAATCCCAGCACTTGGGAGGCAGAAGGCAGGAGGACTGCTGAGTTTGAGGCTGAGTTCAGGACCAGCCTGAACTACAAAGCGAGACCTTGTCTCAAAATAAATAAATAAATAAATAACCTAAGATAAATAAATATGTAAGTAAGTGTACAGATGTGTTACTCTCTAAATTGCCTTGATTAAGATAAGGTCAAAAACAACAAAGTATTGGGCCGGGGATTTAGCTCAGTGGTTCTGGTGCCTGTCTTGCAAGCTCAGGGGCCCGGGTTTGATCCCCGGTTAACCACATACTATACTGGGCATGGAGACTCACGCCCAGCAGCAGCCAGTACCACATACCACAGTGCCGGGCGTGGTGGTTCACGCCTATAATCTCAGCACTTGGGAGGCAGAGGCAGGAGGATTGCTGTGATGTGAATTTGAGGCTGAGCTCAAAGCCAACCTGAACTACAAAGTGAGACCCTGTCTCAAAAAAAACAAAAAACAACAAAGTATTTTCCCTGTGCCAAAAAGACTTTAATTCCCTTCTAATTAAGCTGGTACTTGGTTTTTACTTTTCCTTTTTTTTTTGTTGTTATTTTTTTACCCTCAAATAACCAGCATTTATCGATAGCCAGTTCTATACTCATTATTATATGGGGTATTGGGAGATACAAGAAAAGTTTGTTGTGAGTATCACAGGGCAGGGTCATATCTGATTGAAGAGGAAAGATTTCTGAATAGAAGAAGGAATTGGATAATAAAGGAGTGATCTCATTAACAGGTCATCATGTTTTATAGAACATGGGCCTGATAAGAGGTAGGCGCTAAATCATCAGAGGTGGGTAAAGCATCTGGAGAAGTCCAGAGCGCTTGCATGAAGCAAGTGGGACTTGAGTTAAGGGTGGATTTGTTGGTGACGGGAGAGACCAGTGTGCACAGGTGAGAGGAGGGAGGAGTATTTGGTGGTGAGAGACTGGAGGGTAGTGTGGCGTCTAGTCTTGTGTATCGGTCCGGCTAACACCTGCTGCACCTTTCTTGAGCTCCTCTGTGGTGGTGGGGGAAGTGTGAGAGAACATGCACTGCCTCTCTCTCGCAGGACTTCCAGTCGAATGAGGAAATAGGCATTAAGCAATTCTGACTTTAGGTATGTACTTTTAAAGTTAGCATAAGTAGTGTAGAAGGAAAGCTAAGGACCTAAAGAGGAGGACTTCTCTACTTTGCTCATTACTTTATCACTTTATGGCTGGATTACTCCAATTGTTCTTATCTGCTGTTACCCTGAGTTACAATCTACTTTTTCAACAAACCCTTTTAAATACCCATTGGGCACTGTGCTCTGTGCAGATTCCTGTGGGGACTAAGACAAACTTTGGGATTCCTGGTTAACAGGGAAGGGAGACATGTAAACAGTATAAAGTGAAAAGGTTTTTAGTAGCAGCATGAAGACACAGATATTTTCAGAAGCAGTGGAACATGAAGTCAAACAGGTAGACTGGCTCCCAAAGGACGACTGCTCAACAGCAAACAGAGAAGTTCAGATCTGATGCAGCCACGTGGTGATGAGCCTTCTGATTCTTGTTTGGCAGACAGATCTGAGGAAAAGTGTTGTGAAAGAATGATTTTTTTATCCAGAGAAGACCAAGGTCTCGAGGTCTTCATAGTCAAAAGAACAGAAGGGAAAGAACGTATTTGTGTTAGCTTTCCATTACTGTTACAGAATGCTTGAGACATATAGCCTATAAAGAAAAAGGTACATGTCTTCAGAGACTTTAGACCATACTTGCTTGGCTCTATTGTCTTGGGCCCATGGCTGGAGTGTGTGGCAGAAGTACGTTCACTTCATGGTGGCCAGGAAGTGGAGAGAGAAAGGAAAGTGTGGGGACTCCAGCTTTTCCTTCAAAGACACACTTCCACCCTCTCCCCACCAGGGCAGTCTGCTAAGGTTCTACCACCTTACAGTAGACAAAGGGAAAGAGTTGGGCTCTTGTTATCCCCCAAGCACTCTAAAGGTTAGAGAGCAAGTTAAGTTAGTATTGTCTGATGGAGCTAAAACTGTTTCAACTAAATGATCAACAAAAGCTCGTCCCAGAATTTGTTTTTTCATGGCACTGGGTGGGTATTGAAGCCAGAGCCTTTTCACTGAACTTCCTTCCTTTCTCTTTTTAAATTTTCTTTTTATTTTGAGGCAGTCTCACTAAGTCATTAAATTGCTCAGGCTGGGTTTGAACTTGGAATCCTCCTGCCTTGGCCTCCCAGACTGCTGGGATTACAGGTATGCACCAAAAACGTCTTAATGTAATCTTGTGTTTGAGGCATTGGGAAAGATACACAGACAAGTAAAATGAGCTCTAAACTCAAGAGCTCTCTGATAGTGTGAAACATATGAAATTGCTATTTTTTATATGTCAAAATGGTCCTATCATGGCAATTTCACAGAGTACAGCCTAATGTGGGGGATGAGACATGCACACAATGGCATGCAAAACAAGCAAGGTGATGAGAAGCTCAAGAGGAGAGATCTAGGCAACACCCTGCCTTCGTACAGAATTTATTCCCAATGTATGTGCAGAAAAGTCAATTAGCTGAGTCCAACCACAGTTTTACACGGTAAATTCTAGCATTATAAGCATATGTGTGAAATTCTGCATTATACTTCTCCTGATATATTTTCATCATTTTGTATCTTGTCTTTAGTTTTCTTTTTTCACAATTAAACACATGACCTACCTGCTGAAGTTTTCAGTGAGCTTCTGAGGGTCTGTGTGGATGATTTTGTACCCTGTCGTCTTAACACAGCGATGAGATGTGCCTTTCGGTGCAAGGCTAGTAACAGCACTGTTCTTTTTCCATTTTCTTCTCGTTTCTGTGGGATGGAAGACAACAAGCACTCAATGTGTGCAAGCAGCTCACGCCCTGCTCTGCAAACAAACACACTGCTAAAATGGTCTAGCATCTGGCCGTGGCCCCACCAGGCCAGGCTCAACACAGTGGTTAGCAGCAGCTGAGAATTGGGCGTTTGAGCACACATGTCCAGTGTGGTGAAGGTACAGGTATAGCTAGGTAGTAAGAAAATAGAGGCTGATTTCACCATTGTGTAGTAACCGGATCTCTGTCCAGCTCCTTATTCCATCTATGGACTGTTGTCCTCGTCTGTATAACTCAAGAGAACTCTGCCACAGTGTTTCCATTCTGACAAGTGGGAAAGGCAACAGGGCCAGGGGAAAATAAATCTTTATTCTTCAAAGGTATTGTCTGGAAAGGACAAATAAACATGTCTTCAGCACATCCCAACTGGCCAAAATTTAGTCACATGTTTATGGTGAACTGCAAAGGAGGCTGGGAAATGTAGTTGTTTCTGAGTGGCTAGAAAGAGTTTCCATTAATGTAGTTGAAGGGACTCCTGGGGATCAATCAGCAGCATCTGCCACTTGTCCGTATGTGGTATGTACAAAGGCAGACATATGAAAGAATACAGCCACTTGTGCTACAAGTGCCACAGGAGCACAAACAAGAGCAGTTTGTTCTGGCTGGGGGACTAAGGAGGTCAAGTTCAATGGATGGAAAAGGAAACAACACTAGGTATTAGTCCTGAGTGTTTGATACAATTGGAAAAATGTGGAAGTTTTAGAAGGACAAAGGCATAGCAAAGAAAGCATTTTAGTCAAGAGGAAGAGTGTTAGTAAAGGACCATAGATGAGAAAAACAAGGCAGGTGGATAAGTTGTCTGCTTTGCTGAAAAATGAGAATTATAAATGTGATAGTTATACCAACCTGGAAAAGTAGAGTGAGGCTGGATGACAGAGGTTTCTGAATGCCAGGGGACAGAGCTTGGGCTGTATTCTGTAAGCACAGGGGAGCCATTGATAATTTTTGAGCCAAGAACATAATTATGGCAATGCTTTAGAAAGGTAACTATGGCAACACAGCAAAAGATCGATTGTGGCAGAGAGCTTGGAGGAGCAGGACCGTCAAGGAGGTGTGACAGCTCAGTGGTGGGCTTCAGGTAGATATATACCGAGGGGGGACACATGTGCAACAAGGATCAGTTGAAGCAGGGAAGCCAGGCAGAGGCCAGGCTCCTGGTTTCCTGGTCTCGGGAGTAGCAATTGTACTGTATTTCATTTGGCCACTAAGCTGTAGCCTCAATTTTGCTGACTGTAGGACTGGTCCCAGAATAGTTCGTTCTCTGCCCAGAGCATCTCAGTGGGCACTTGTCACCTCCCCAGAGCTGTAGCAGCTGTTGGCCTAGCAATGCCATGAATTTGTCTCCCAGTGCTGCCAGGAGAGCAGCTGCCAGCAGCAGCTCTAGACAGATGCAGGGATGTGGAAACTATTCAACTTGGGATGAGGCAGTTTGGCTCAGTTTGGCTGAAGGTCCACTGGATTCATCCCGCCCTTGTCCAGGCCAGTTTCTCGCCCTGGCTCAATTTAGTTGGGTATTTCGTTAGTTTTTAAGGGACAGTATGTAGGCACCTGCTGAACTTGCTGAACTGCTCCTTTCGTCTTCTCTGGATGACATTGCGCCCTCTCTCTGTTCCTGTCTACCTTTTGTCATCCTCTACACCACACTTGCAGGCGTCCTCCTTAAGGCCTGCACAGCTCAGACTCTTTTGCAGCCCACCGTGGGGCTCCCCTCTTTTCCTTCTCCCCCAGAGAAAGAGTGACAGGTGCTGGAGACAGAGCTAGAGCAATTATCCAGTTCTACTTTCGCTTTAACCTTGGTAACATGGCCTCCTCATCCCTGAGCCTCTGTTAATGTTGAAAATTTTATCAGCCTGGTTTGATTAAGAGCAGAGATAAAATATTATGTGAGGGTAGGAGGCTTTCCTAGGGAAGACATTCTTGCATTTTCTTTGGCTCCTTGAGGAGCATAAATGTATGCCTATTTGTTGCTGAGCCTTTGATTGTCTCTTTCAAGTAGAATCTGTGTTAATATTGCCCAGCAGGATTCTAATTGATAATGTGTTGGCTTTTTTTCCCTCTAGATAGACTTGCTGTAAATTACTTTTTAGTTGAAGCTCAGTTGGTTTTGATCTTTTACTTTTAATAGCCCATGTCTTTGTTTTATTTTGAGGTAGCTTTTTTCTTTGCTATGGAGTTTTTACAGGAAAATTTCCATACTGCTACCCTGCTGTGTTCCTCAGAGAGGCCTTATGCTGTTTTATAGCCCACTCTTAATATCTTTCTCCAGCTTATCCTTCTCTTCAACAAATATTTGTTGAGCATTTTAAAGGAATTGTTCTAGTCTCTTAGAGAAAGGAGCACAAATAAGTAAAAATATAGTTTTCCCAGACAGATTTATTACTTAAGGAGAATTGCCTCTAAATACAATAGCACACATTTTCAGTATAAGGATCATGCGAGAAGTCAGGAGTCTGTGCTACAGCAGAGGTAACGCAGTGTGGTCAGGAAGCTTCAGCAAGCAAGTGGGATTTGAGCTAGACTTGGAACAAAGTGGATAGGATCTTGATAAATGGAGAGATGGGGAGAATAGACTGCTTTCTGGAGGAAGACACACAGTATTTTGGAATACAGTGAGGAATAGGCTCTTAAGTTCAGCTGGAGAACAAGTGAATTTACAGGGATTGGACAGAGTTAGACAGGGTCATATTGTAGAGGCCCTTGGCTCTTGGCTAAGAGATTTGGTTTTCTGCAGTGTACACTGGGAACAACTGAAAATTTGAATACCCTATTGTCCAACCTTGGATATGAACTCTGCTTAAGGAAGATTAACCTGGTGGTTATTTGCTAAGTGACAGGAAATCTGAGACAGGAAAGCCAGTTGCTACAGTAGATAGTAAAGATCTAAATTAAGGTGGAGGGGCAGGAGTGGAAGGAATAGGAATTCATCCTTCCATCCATTTATCAAGTGTATGCTGTGCTCTGACCACGTGCCAGACACATGCCAAGCAAGACAGATATCACCCCCTCCAGTCCTGGAGCTTGCAGTCTAGGGACAGATGGAAAGCACCTGGTGTAGCCGGAATCTCTAGGAATTGCTGACTGATGGGAGCAGATTTCAGCAAACTTGGAAGCTCACATGCACACATGTGCGCACATACACACAAAGAGGGCTGTGGAAATTTCTTTGGACTTTAGTGATTGGTAAATCAGTGATATGTTTAATAGAGATCCAGAAGTAAGGGCAAAGATTTGGTTTTACAGAGGTAGGGTAGGAGAAAATGGGCTTTGGATGTTAAGCTTAAGGTATTGAAAGGGTGCTGAAACCTAAATTTCTAGTAATTGACAGAAAATATACAGAACTGAATAGAAGTCTGGATTGATGGATTTAGGCATGTTCTTAAACAGATGATGGGTGAAGCTGTGGAAATTGTTTTGTTTGTTTGTTTGGTTGTTGGTTTTGGCTTTTTGAGACAGGAGCTCATCATGTAGTTCAGCTGGGTCTTGAACTCACTGAGTAGCTCAACCTGCCCTGGTACTGGCAGCAGTCCTTCAGCCGTGGCCTCTGACTGCTGGAATCACAGGCATGAACTACCTGCCATGCCTTGCTGAAACGGTGGAAAAGTTTATTTCCCACAGTAAAGTCTAAGAAGAAAAAGGGAGGATATTTCCATTGTATTGTCAGTGGCATTCAAATTGCAGAGTAGAAAGGGATTTAAAAGACATTTATCTGTAACTTACTAAGCTCACATTTTTGGACTTCATTTTGTACAATGTGCTAAGCTAGGTAGGTACTGAGGATAGAGGGGACAAGACGGTATCCTCGTCTCATTAAATTAGCAGTGTATTAGCAGGGTATTCATGAAATAGAAATTTGCTTATTTGGTTGGTTATGAGTTATGTTACCATGGGAAAGAATTCAAGGGAGTAGAGTCTAGGTACGTCAAGAATCTGGTAGACATTCAACTTGCAGTACTCCTTTCTGTGGGAGGTTAGGTACACAGTTAATTAAGGAAGAATTCTTGTAGAGTTCTCAAGCCCAGTATTTGACTGTGTATAATCTCTGCAGTTACACCGCCTGTTGCTGATGGTCCTTTCTCTGGAGTTACCTCAGAATGGCACTGCATTGAAAAACACTCAGTCAGCTGTTGAGAATGCTAAGCTGTGGTTGCAAATCAGGGCAGGGTGGAAAACCAGAAGGTTCCTCTTGAGTATGGGGTGACCTTGAGGAGGGAAGTAGGGGGAATCATGAACTTGATGGAAAGGAGAACCCCGGACTTCCTGGGACAAGTGCGTCATTCATTCATTCTGGACGTATTTGGGAGCTGTTTGTTCCCTTTGGGAAGGTGGTGCCCAGATGTAGCATCTGGTATTGAGCAAGGGTTGGCCTCACTTCCCCATGCTCAAGCTACTTTGATTGAGAAACTAACAGAATGTGCTGTGGTGTGTTTTCACCAGTCTGGTCTATACAGAGCCTTGGCTGGTGATGGATCCTTTGTAAGTGAAGATTCTGAAGGCTTTTCACTCATGGGTGAAGCAGGGCGGAAGAAACACAGAAGATGCTTGGAAAGAGTTATGGCATAGTAGAAAAAGCTCAGAGCTAAGAGCTGGACAAATTTTGAGCTGAAATTCTGTCTCTTCTCCCAGGCCTCCAGGACCTTAATCAAATCATTGAAACCCAATTCAACATCGATTTTCCCATTTATAAAATATAGAGAGTAATACTTACCTTAGGGGTTGTTCTGAGGATTATTAGCATTGGACTAGTGCCCGTAGGTTAGTAGACACTCAGGGAAAGGCAGCTGATACAATTATCACCGGCACAGGTGTATAGGGGACCAGTTAGGATCACAGGTTCTAGAATCATATTTCCTGAACTAGCAGTTCTGAATTTCCACATTCTATTACTGTGTGACTTTAGATGAGGTTCTTAATCACCTCAGTTTCTCCATTAGTAAAATAATTACTAGTACCCACCTTGTGGAGTTATTATGTTTATTAAATGAATTAATATATATGAAGCCCCTGGGACAGTGCTTGGCATGTGGTAAATGTAAGTTGTTGCAGAGGAGGAGCACAGCTGTACTAAGTAAAACAACAGACTCACTACTGATGTCTCTCTGCAGAGGTGACCATGTCTGAGTCTGTCAAGGTAGTATTGTGCCAGTCACCATTTTCTACAAAGATCTCTGTGGCCCTGTATGGTACCTGCTTTATTGCCCTGTACAGTTATGTGACTCTGTGTAATTGTATGGCTGGTCCCTACAAGGTGTCATGTAGTTGAACTCTGATACATTACTTTTAGATCGAGGCTCATGATCATCAAGAGGCAACAGTTTGTCATACAGCCACCCTCCTGGTTTCCACAAACTCTTAAAGTCAATAGTTGGCCTTATTGCCAAACTGATGGTGCTTCTATAGAGATGTGGTGTGACTTGAGTGGATAAAAGAAGGCCAGATCTGTTCAGCTTCCTACAGCGTCTGACGTGGAAAACAGAGGCCAGGACAGAGCCCATCTCATCTGTGAGCATAGCAGATGTGGTTCACTGGGTTGTGGGTCTCATGAGGCCAAACAGAAGCTCCCGAGCTTCTGCATAAATGGTTTTATGTCTTTCTGTTAGGTCTGGGAGAGATAGAGGACAGGTCAGGAGCAAAACGTGTTTTTATGAGCAATGATAGTAATGTTGGGGACCGAGAGCTTCCTGTGTTTCCTAGAACCTGGCAGTGGATGTCACAGGCCACACCTGGGGCTTTCAGCTCTGTGCAGCAAACACTGGTTATCATGTCCTTTGACAGCAGAGCTGGGCAATGGGAAGTTGTATAGGCAACAGTGTGCAGCTGTTTCTTGGAATTTTTAATTCTCAGGAATTTGCAGCCAATTAAATGAATTGTCTTTGATCCAGTTCCCTTTTAAAGGCAGAAGCCGTGTCATCCTACTGGAGCTTACTGTGCTAAGTGGGAGGGTTTATAAGAGAGGAAGAAAAGACAGTCTCAGCCATACGGACTTCTGTCATTGAGATGAGGAAAATCAGACAAGCTGAGAGAGAATAAGAGAGCACATGTGCACAAGGGCACGAATCTAAAAATAGGGCCCCATATAAAGCCGATTCCAGTAGCCCCCAGGAAGGGAGGGACTCGGTCAGGGAAACTGAGAAATAGCATGGTTTGTTCTCAATTAGGTTTAGTCCCATGTTAATTGAAGTAAAGACGTTAATGTCTAATTCCTGCGCTGCTCCAAATTACCCCACTGTGAAGAGAAAGAGTCATACAGGAAGGCCTGCACTAATGAAGGATTTAGAGAAAATAAGAAAAAAGGCGGGTTTGGATTTTTTTACAGTGGAAGCAGGATCATTTTTTCTAGTAGCTCCTGCTTCCGCTGCCCTGCTTCTGCTGTCATTGCCTTTCAGGTTTTCAGTGCAGGCAGATCACTGAGCACCGTTCTGCTTAACATGCTTTGAGTACAGCTGGTTAAAGAACCAGGATTAGAAAAATGAATTGAACACACTAGGATTATCTTCAGTGGTCGGGTGCTGGGCTGTTTGCTGATTTCTTCCCAAGCAGTCGGGACAGGGCATCCTTGCGTGAAATTCAGACATCCCACCCTGGCAGTCTCCATGTTAAAGTAGAGGTTGCAGAACAAGTCTGGCAGCTCTCAGCCTGAACTCTGGTAAACAACAGATGTTCAGAACCATGTTCTCGGGTTGGGGGTAGGGGTTTTGTTGATGCTTGGAATTCTTTGGATTTATAGGCAGCATCTCAGGGATTTAGCAAAAGGAGAAGATACAGGATTGATTCTGCAGTACAGGTGGAAATGATGCCTCTTACTGCTTTGTTTGAAGACAAACAGGCTATTGCGTGGACTCTGAATAGGGAGCAGGGGGAGCCCTGACAGGCAGGCGCAGGTGCTGAAGTGTTTTCACCCCTGCACTGCTCCTCTTCTCACCGCCCTCTTTACCGTTGGTCAGATGACGTCACTCTCTTCCTTGTAATGAGTGGAAAAGTGTGCCCTTCCCTACCCCTGAGTCCCACATACACAGGCATGTGGGCACACAGCGTAGTCCCTTTCATTAGCACGTCCCAAAACTGTAGGTTATCATGGGATTTTCCTTGGAACAGTCTCTCACTGTTGATTTTGCTAGGTCCACGTTGGATCATTAATTTGAGGTTGGTCAAGACAGAGTGGCTGATAGAAACATGAGTACTTCTGCTTCTTGCCCTCTTTTTGGATGGCGCTGGGGCTCAAGCCCAGGACTTTGCATATGCTCAGCAGACACCATGTCATTGATCTACACCCCCAGCTTATGAGGCTGCCCTGAACGCCAAATGTACTGACTGAGTTCTAATCAGATGAGTGCTTCGAAACTTTCTACTTTACAATGCCATCAGGGAATCTATGATGGAAAATATACATATAGTGTATTTCAGTAGGCTTCTTTGAGATCTAATCAAAGAAAAGTTAAAAAAAAAAATGTAGCCTTTAACCAAATGAAAAAAAATGCAATTTATTGGGTTCAGGTAAGTTGTTGTGCCATTCTAATTAGCCAGAAACAACTGGCTTGAAAATCATAATAAAATCACTTATGTGCTAAAAGTGCTGTTCTTATATCTTATTATTCCTTCTGAAATTCCTGGCAGCCATTTTTATCCATTGATACAGAGAGTAAGCAAACAACAGTACTGGTATGTGAGATTCTCTTACTCTCTCAGCAAACATTTATTCTATGCCAAGGGCTGTGCTAGGAACTAAATGTTCCAGAAGAATAAGCTGCCATTCTAGCTCTTGGAGGTTACCATTTAATGTGAAATAGTTTAATAATGTGTATGTTCTTTAAGTGAAGACTTCAGGGTCTAAGAGCCAGGGCTGTGGAGTGAGCTTTTTAGTGACTGTGCAATTTCATAATGAGCACTTGGCTTCCTTCCAGCAAGTTCCATGTAGGTTCTGGGCTGCTCACTCAGACGACTGAGCCCTGCTCTCCCGGGGTTCATGGGATCATGCGGAAGGAGAAGTTTTTATGCAAAAGTAGGATGCGCTCACTGCCAAAAGGAGATGGGAGAATTGACTCCATATTTCTCTAGAATGAAGTTTTTAATTTTTTTATTTTGGCATAATTTTAGACTTACAGAAAAAATGGGAAGACTGGTTTCAAGACTTCCCATATGCCACCTGTAAATGGAGACACTACTGCAATCGTATATATCTTCCTCCATGTACAACTCAGGTAGCTATTTTGTTTTACTGAAACAGTTGAGTAAGTTGTAAGGTCCTTTTATCCTTCCATACTTCAAGATATACTTGCTAAAAGTAAGGATGTTTTCTTACATACATAATTGTAGTACAATTATCAAAATCAGGAGATGAAAATTGATAGAATAATATTTTCCAATCCATAGACATCTAGATTTTACTATTTGCTTCAAAAGGTGTCCTTTTTTGGCAAAAGAAAGTTCATGATTGTGTAGTTCATTCAGTGGTTTGCACCTTAATTTCCTTTAATGTGCAGTGATTTCCAAGTCTTTGTAGTTTATGACATTGACCTTTTTTGAGCATTTAGTCCCATTATTGTATAGTGTCTCTTGATCTGATATTTATAATAATTTCTGTTACTACTTTATGGTTCTGGTTACAAACTTCTGACGGGGATGCCATAGAGCTAGGGCATGTTCTTCTCAGCAACAGGTGTAAGGAGTCAGTTCTGATGGTTTGCCCATTACTGATGATGCTAATTTTGACCATGTAGTTAAGTGATGTCAGTTTTCTTCACTATAATTTGATTCTATGCTATGTAATTAAAGCATATATATCATGAAGAAATACCTGGAGACTACATGTAGATACTGGGTACTCTAAAGCCATTAGACATACTCTCCAGTTTCAGCATCCACTTATAATTCTTTGAATCCATTAGTGTGTTTTGTTTTTTTGTTTTTTTTGTTTTTTTTTTTTAGACAGGGTCTCGCTTTGTAGTTCAGACTGGCCCTGAGCTCAGCCTCAAACTCACATCATAGCAATCCTCCTGCCTCTGCTTCCCAAGTGCTGGGATTACAGGCATGAGCCACCACGCCTGGCACCGTGGTATGTGGTACTGATTGCTGCTGGGCATGAGTCTCCAAACCCAGCATTGTATGTGGTTACCGGGGATCGAACCCGGGTCCTTGCACTTGCAAGGCAGGCGCTGGAACCACTGGCCTAAATCCCCGGCCAAGAATCCATTAGTGTTATAATGGTTACCAGATAGTAATTTTCTAGTTTCCATTATTGCTAGACCTGGCCCTCTGTTATTTGTTTATAATAATGGTTTTTTTTTTTTTTTTGCATTTAATGCATTTTTATTTTATCCAACAGATTATAAATCTGTTTTTTGTTGTTGTTGTTTTTTTTTAAAGACAGAGTCTCACTATGTAATTTAGGCTGGCCTGGAACTCATTATGTAGTGTAGGCTGGTGCAGTGATCCCTCTGCCTCAACCTCCCAAGGGTGGGATTATAGGTGTGTGCCACTACCCCTGGCTTACTGTTCATATTTTGCGAGGCTTGGCCACTAAGTTCTATCCAGCTGGCTCCCGTGTCCTTTTAACCTGTCTTCATGTCATATCTTTGAGCACTTTCTTACTTTCTAGCACAAGATGTTCTACACTCTCCCCTTGTAGTTTTTCCTGCATTGACTGACTGTCAAGTTAGTCATTTCTTCAGAGTCCTGGTTGTTTCTAGTATGAAATAATATTTAGAAACATATCAGTCTAAGTGTGCTCTTTGTAACTATAATACCATTATTTATATTCCTTCTCAGCAATCAGAGGTAGTAGATACACATGTATACACACACACATACACACATACATATGTATTTCAGGTGCTTATCAATGTGATGGGATTAAGTCCTAATGAACCTATGGGGATTGGAAACATCTTAATTCAGAAACGCACTGAAGGTGGGCCTGGAAGTGGCATGCTCCCACAATCCCAGCACTTGAGAGGCTGAGGGATACTGGGAGGTGGAGGCCAGCCTGGGCTGCAGAATGAGACCTCTCTCAAAGGAGGGAAGGTGGGGGAAGGGCTCAGGAGACAGCTTATTAGAAACATTGTTCTATGGCTGGGAAACAAAGCTCTTTATTACTTGGAAGCATTTTGACCAAATTCATGGCAGTTTATAAGAAGTTGACAGAGGATGGATCAGAAGCCACAATGTTCAGCATTTGCAGACAGTTTCTGTTGGAAGAGCTATGGGTAAAATAGACTAACTGTGCTGAGAGAGAGGATTTAATGGCTCGACCTAGACTGCTGATCAGCACATCTTAGCAATACTGCACATGTGGAGTATTGGCTGTTCACTCTAGAAATCTCACAGCTGCCTCAGAGCTGAGCCTCTCCACTGCTGTCCAAACTCACCAGAGAACCCTATCACATATGGCTCACCTAAGAAAAGACCAAAAGTTGGAATTTGAAATATAGTTTCTACTTAATACAGGTCATTTTGACACCATTAGAAAGTCAGAAAAATGTGAAGTTGAACCATCATTAACACAGCAACTGTACTTATCTATTTTAAAGCTGTGAGTTCATATTAATATCTGGAATTACAATCTAGTGCTTCATGTTTTATTCAGTTTTTTCCCTTTTCCATAGTTGTAGCTGTTCTCTGAATAATGAGAAACTCAGGTCCTATTACCCATAACATATTCAATCAGTGCTTTGTCTTAGCTGTATAGACTATAGTTTCAGAGATGTTAACCTATGTCTCCGAAAAGGAATGTTAACTAGGTTTTAATAAGGATTTATTTTTTCAGCTTTGAGGGCCAAAATATTGTTCAAAAGTTAGATTTTTCTGCCCTAAATCTGAGATCTTCAGCGTGGTCACATTACTTTTCTGAAATACAATTTCATTTATTTATTTCTGATTGTATTTAATTTCTTCCCTCCAGAATGGGGTCGTTCATGATAGACATTTGTCATAAACATTTTCCCTGGACTAGAGACTGAGCAGCTTCAGGAGAAGCGAGAGACCTTTTTATCCGTAGATTTCACCAAAACATTCACAGAAGTTAATGGTGAGGTTAAAAACTGATGAAAATGTGTGTCAAGGATTGTCTCACAGACTCCTGCCCCTCCCGGGGGCAGCCCTGGCGCTGGGGGAGGCCTGCTATGGATAAGGACCCTTGCCAGTTTCTCCTGAGACCACCCTTCTTGGGTCCTCCTCACCAGTCTGAGCCATAACTTCTTGCACTTAGGGAACCAGGAACACAGCCATGATCTCAGCACATATAATACCCTTGATTTAGGATGATCTTGAACTGTTCTGTTGGGGGTTATGTCCCCGGGACACTGCACGCCACTGAGCTCATGGTGAGCTCCTGTTGGGGTTCCTGCTGTATCACCTTGTTGGTTTTCTTCCCTCCTGTTCTTCAGCCTCTCTGATAGTTCCCTTACATCACTTCTGACCTGACTGCACCTCCTTTATGTCTGGGGAGGACTTGCAGACTCCCCTTCTGTCCCGTTTAACCCTCACCTACCTCCCACACACTCATTTTATTTCTCTTTCCTCCAGACGCATACAGCCTGGTCGGTGCTGCTGATTCCAGTTGTTGTGAATCTTGCTTACAGCTGAAATTCAAAACAGATGAGCTCAAAGCTTCCTAGATACTGCACCCACTTCTACCACATGAAAGCAAATTACTGAAGAGCATCAGGAAGTCTTAGTATAGTTTTGGGATTTGAGTCTCTGTCTTCTCAATGGTTCTTCCTCTTCCAATCAACTGTGTTATCTTATTTTGTTCTACTTTTCTGGGGTTTTTTTTGAGAAATACTAGTTATAAGTTGATTTTTAAAAAAATTTCCACTAATGAGTTGAAACTCAGTTTGCAAAACAGTGTTTGAGAACACTGACCTAAATTTTTGATGTGCATGAAAATTACCCAGCATGTTTATCCAAAACATAGATTCCTGGGCATCGTTCCACCCACAAGAACCCACATTTTTAGCAAGCCCAGGAATGACTCTGATGAAGACTTGCCCTTGGAGAAGCTCCTACCTTGCTGGCTCAGGGGCTTAGCTGTTTAAAGGCTTCAGGTCACACACTTATGTGGAGATATTAGAGGAACTGCATTCTTCCAAATCTGAACTGCGAATCTTCTCTTTGCTGAGTGATTTTCAGACACCCATGTTGTCTCCTAGAGCCTGACATTGCATGGCAGTTGTCTGCTTCATGTTTGGCAAGGCCCTTATTAAGGCAGAGAAGGGTTAACCGAGGCTACAGAATGGAGTGTGACCCAGCAGGGCCGGGTCATGTTACAGAGTGGCCGGGTGTGGCCCAGCCCTCTGGTAGTGCCCAGAACCAGTCCCAAATTAGAATGGGGTGGGATTCAGACTGCTTTTCCTCTTCCCTCGCCTTTCATGTGTGCCCACATGCAGCATGTCCACATGCTTCCCGGCGCCGGCGCCGTCAGGCACCAGCAGTTCTGCTCCTCAGGGTTCATGGACCCTCAGTATCCCCGTTAGGGTTGTCTCAGAATAGCTCTGCGCTTTGGGCTCTGAGCACTGTCAGTTTACCCTTTCAGCGCCAGGTTTTTGCTGGTGCTCTGTGCTTTCTGATTCAAATACAGTGGCTCGCACCATGAAATAGGAAATGGTGGACGTTGGAGGACCTGGGTGTTTTCCTGCTCCCGCTCTCCTTTTGTGTAAACTCAGCCTCTTTGAGTCTCAGTTTCCTTACTTGGAAAACAATACTCTGTTGTATGTGTGTGACTCCAGACAAGCATAGTTGAGAGTCCCTTCCATAGGGTGCCACTTTGCTAGGTAGCTTCATAATTGATTCGGATGCCTTAAGTCCCTGAAGTCAATGATTTTGACCTACTAACCTGGAAATTGAGTAGGACATTTTTTTTAAGCTTTTTTTTGAGACAGGGTCTCGCTTTGTGGTTCAGGCTGGCCCTGAGCTCAGCCTCAAACTCACATCACAGGAATCCTCCTGCCTCTGCCTCCCGATTGCTGGGATTACAGGCTTGAGCCACCACGCCCAGCACTATGGTATGTGGTACTGGTTGCTGCTGGGCGTGAGTCTCCATGCTCAATATGGTATGTGGTTACCGGAGATTGAACCCAGGTCCTTGCACTTGCAAGACAGGCGCTAGAACCACTGAGCTAAATCCCCAGCCCTGAGTAGGACATTTTTAATGCCACCCGATGACATGCTATAGTTAAAAGCACAGAAGATAGTAGGCATATGACTTTGGTCACTGAATAAACACCAAGAGAATGAGTATTAGATACATGCTGGAAGCCACAGGGGATAATGCTAAGTATAATTCCAGGTGTTTGGAGGCTGATGCAGGAGGATGGTGAGTTTGAGTCTTGGCTGGGCAATTGAATGCCTTGGTAAGACAACCCACCCGCCAAAAAACAATAAGATAAGTAAAATAAAATGCCTGAGATATAGCTCCATGCAAGGTCCTGGATTCACCCTCCAATACTGAAAGAAAGATAGACGTGTGGTAAGAGTAGGAACTATTCAAGTTTGATGGAGATACCAGTCTCAATGACACACACCTATAATCCCAAAACTCAGAAGGATGAGGCAGGAGGATTGTGAGTTTGAGCTACAAAGTCAGACCCTGTTCAAAAAATAAAAAGTAAAAAAAGAATTGATGGAGGCCAAACTCTTAACTATTCATTAAGAGAATCACAGTCTTACTGTAATCAGTATTCAATAGGATTTCTGAGTCTTGGTGACACGTATCCATTCCAAAATATACCATGTCCTCAAGAGATTTCTTTCCAGTGAAGGCCGGATAAGCACAGACTAGCACATGAGAAGTGGTTATGCCTGTGGACTCTGCGCTGAGCCCATTGCTGTCCAGAGTTGGGGAAAGGTGCTATGTCCCGGCAGGAGTCCCGGCAGGCCAGACTCTTGTGAAGCCCCTCTTCCCACTGGGCTGCCAGCGCTTGACTCATTTCAGCACTGATTGCCAGCCAGAGAGTTCCTGGCTGTGGATCAGACTCCTCCGCTCCTGCCTGCTCCAAAGGGGTGTTTACTGCTTTCAAAGTAAGTGTGGATTTCTGAGTGACAGCATCCTACTTGTGCACCGACAGGTATTTGCCACTCTAGAGTGAGTTAGCAGGGTGAGCCAGACTGTCTGCCTCAGTTATCTTCCAAGGTTTCATTTATTTTAAAAGTCTGCTAACACATCTGCGTGGATTTTTTTTCTTCTGTATGTTTGTCATGTGCTATAATTACTTATGGGGTTTCTGGTAACATTTAATTAACTAGAGAAAGAAAAAACTGAAAGAATAATTGTGGAATTATTCATAAGTTTTCCTATGGAATGTGTGGACCCAAACGTTGATGCAGTATAGATAGATGGTTATAAATTCTTCAACTGAGGAACGTGTGACTTTTGTGCTCCTTGGCCATCAATTCCACCTGTGTCATGACTGCCCTCTTCCTGTGGTGTTTTAGCTTAACTGAATAAATTAGTTAGCTCAGACTTTTGATGTGATCACAGCCTGTTTTAAGGGGGATTTTAATATTCAACAGAATCTCCAGGTTCTTGGTTCTGTGGCTCTAACTGAGGTTGAGGGCAAAGTGAGTTCATCCACCCAGTTTACATGCACGCAGTGAGACCCGCATGAGTGAGGTGTGGGTTGTAGCTGTGGACAGTACCGGGCAAAAGAGCCGTTTCTTCAACTTGAGTGATCTGCTGATGCCAAGAAATGGATCAGAAACAAGTTGGTGATCTTTTTATCTCCAGTGCATAGAGCAGTGTCTGGCACATGTCAGGTATTCAGTTCGTGTTTGCTGAATGAATGAATGACTCAGTTAAATAAAAGGTAGAGGACTCAAAGGAGTCTAGACAATCAGTTGTCAGAAATCTGGATGGTAGATTCACATCTTGACTACATGACGCCACCACTGACTAGTCTAATGGGGTCCACAGAGCTGTCTTTAGGGAAGTGCAGACCTCTGACTGCCTCCTGTCACATGAGCAGGGTGCCAGGGGGTTGGGTGATGAGAAGGCAGTGTGGAATGACTTAAATCAGAGTTGATAGTGGTTCATATCTAGAGGTCAGCCCTTGTCCTTGCCATAACTAGGAAGAACCTCAGTATCTTAATCCCCAGGAAATTGTTATTAAGCACTTAACAGCTGTCAGACACGGGGCTCCTCCAGTTCTCCACTTCAAAGCAGATCCCTGAGCTCCCCGCCCTCGGGCATGCCATTCTCCCAAGGGTGTGGTGAGGCTCCGTGGCCCTAATCCAGAGCCACAAGAATCCTGTTTCCATACACTTTCCCCCAAACTTGATTACAGGGGACAGTTTGGCCTATTTTAAGCAAGGTGGGTACACCACTGCTCTAATCCTTTCTCATCGTCTGTCTAGGCGGCTGAAGACAATTTGTGGGACTGACTTGAAAATTTGAAAGCTCATTTCTTCCTACACAGAATACACTGTTTTTGCTGTTGGCACTTTTCTTTCTGTCTCTGAAGTCTTCTATTCTGATCTCACTGCTGGCAAAGCTGAAGCTAGAGCTGTGCGATAAGCCCTAAGAAGTGTGCCCACCCCTGTCTGCCCGCCTGTCTTTGAAAGACGCCTCCAGGCTGCCGCTGCACTACTGGGTCACACAGCCAGCAGCCACCATTACAGGCAGAATCTTTTTCAAGTCAATTCTTACCTTAGTGATTATATATATATATATATATATATATTCCCCCCCTCCTTTTAACACCTTCCCCAGAAAATCCCATCTGTCCCGTGGCTTATCTGGGTCACAAGGGTCTGATGGTGTGTGTGGCGCTGTCAGACCACAAATCCGCCGCAGCTTTGCCTCTCAGTGCAGTCTGCCTGTTTCTGTCGGCATCAGCAAAATGCATAATAGAGAAAATAAGCCAGAAAGGCTAATAACCCTCATCTGAATAAAATAATCTCTTTGGCTGCCTCAGTTCATTTCATTTTAATCAAGGTGCCAGGAGGGAATTTAGGTTAGAAAAAAATTCAGCCTCTCCCTCATTACTAGTTCTTTAACCCTCTCTGTATGGAGATGCTTAATATGGTACATGGAATGATGTATTTAACTCATTTGGGGTTTCATCTATCATCATAAATATGTCTGTTTTTAAAAGTGGGAAATTATATTCTTCTTAGATGCACTGGTATTTGCCAGGTATGTAGAGACTGGCAGGTCTGATAGGAACTCTGAGCTGGGCCAGGCACTCCGGAAGCTGCTGAGGTATCTAGATTCTGGCCGTCTGGGCTCCCTTTGGATCCCTTCCCATCACCCTCAGCACCCAGTGCCCAGTGTGGAACGCAGGCCTGATTGTCCCACCTTGTTCCTTAGGGAGAGGATGGTGGAAGGTTGAAATCTGCTGTCCTGTTGGTATCTCCCTCACGTCTTCCTGGAGACTTACAGCTGCTTTGTTAATTGCCTGTTGCTGCTGTCTTATCCCAGCCATTATTTGCTGAGGGCTGTGCGTTTTCAGCAGGCTGTGCTCTTGGCCCTGGCCCAGGGTTGAGTGAGAAGCATGTTGGAAATTGATGAAAGCTGAGTCTTAGTTTGTTTGGAAATAAAAATAATAATATTTCCTCGCATTTGTATGGTGCTTTCCCATAGCTGTCGTTCTTTAGCATTCAGCATCTCGATTGATCTATATAAAGCTGAGAGTGAGTTGGAGACTTGGGCCCAGAAGGAGTGGCTCACTATCACAGTGCAGAAGCTAGTCTTCCCACTGACAACACACTTGATGTATTCATGAACATCACAGTTATTAATTAAAGGGCACCTTAGGCTGGGAGAGCTTGTGGGATTTGATAGCTCAGAAGCTAGATATTGATCGGTAGGACACATGTCCATTTTATAGATGGGATATTGAAATTAGGCCCAGAGGATACACAAAAAGAAAGTAGTATAGAGTTGGCTGTACTTTATGGAGTTGGCTCTTCTCCCCGGAGATTTTAGAAGAATCTTTGTGAGCATTTGTTGCTAAGTTTGCTGACTGTCCATAAATAGTCAAAATTGAAGGAGAAAAACTGGGCTAATGGTTCAGCTGTGCAGGTTTACGCCTTCCAGAACACGGGTAGTGATAATCCCTTCTGCAGATGTATGGCCAGCTTGTGACTTTCTGGGTCTCCTTTCTTTTCACTAGAGTCACTTCCTTTCCAGTACAGTATGATATTTTCTTGATCTTCCTCCTGAAAAAAATTTTAAATAAGAAAAATACTTCTGGATATTTTGTCTGCTTTTTAGGGATTAGTGTTTGAGGAGCTTTGCAGCTGTTCAGCACATTCCTAAGGGATGCAGACCCGTTTCTTTAACTGCCCAAGTATTGCACAACCTGAGGCCCCCGGGACAGAGAAGCGAAGACACTGTGCAAACAAATGATAGATGGAAAAGATATAAAGACAGATTTCAGTCTCCTAACCAAATGGAGTTCCTTTGGCTCTATGGCCCCCAATAAAATAAGGCTGCAAACCCGCTGCAGCCGGAAACCACTGGAGCACAGCCTTCCCCGATCCCTATGAAATCACGTCTCGTGGACTTGCTTATTTTCCAGCCTGAAATGTGTTTCATCTTTGTTCATCTTGGCTGGCAAAATCGCCTGTACAGTAAATTTGTGTTCCCCTCTTCCCACACTCCCTGCACCTTTTCTCCCCCATGACTGTCCAAAAATAAATAGATGAATTAATTCAGACACCTCATTTGAAAGGAGGAATATGTCTGAGAAAGCAGAGACACGCAGAGAACCCGAAATACTGTATGAAAAGGCACAGTTGTAGTAAGAGACGGGAACTATAGAGCAGACAGACAGCAGGTTCTGAAACCTTTCTCTCTGTTTCAAAACCAGCCTTGTGGTTTAAAGGAAAAAACTTGTATAACTTCCATGCATGAAACAGATCAAAGAACTAGGTTTTTTTTTTTTTCTGCAAGTTTCCTTTTAAAGAACAAATTTATGAAGAGTACTTATTACAGAGTCAATGAATATAAACAGTGAGGCTGTTCATGAAATAAAAATACTGAAGTCAGAATTATGAATAAGAATTACAGTTTTGTATCAGGCTAAGTATCCATGTTATTTCTGGCTTTGATTTGGGTTGTTCACTATCAAGACAATCCTGATTCATACAGATGAGTTACTGTAATCATAGTACTGTTTAAAAAACTATTTAGATGTTCACCTGGGTGTGGTGATCCACTGAGGCTGAGGCAGGAGGATTGCCATGAATTCGAGGCCAGTTTGGCCTTTATAGTAGTTTCAGGACCGGCCTGAACTACATAGTGAGAACTTGTCTCAAAAAACTAACCAACCAGCCAAACAAACACAAATTTAAAGTATTTAAAAAAGAAAGTTTTTTTGTCTTGAAACTGAGTCACCAACATAACCTAGCAGCCTTTCCCATTCCCCTTCAGAAATGTTAATTAGGTAAGCCCAAACATGTGTGAGGTTTTGTGGCTCCTGAGAACGAAAGAGAGTCAATTTTGTCAAGCCTGCTGAGGTCTATGGGAGCTAGTGTAGCCCCTCAGCTGTCTGTGTCATGACAAACCTGAGGCTGTGTGCCTAGTCGTGGCTCACACAGGGCCTTGGATTACAGACGGAGCCTGCGCACTGTCTCTCTCTCTCTCTCTCTCTCTCTCTCTCTCTGTCCTTCACTCACTTCTTTCTTTTCATTTCTAAACTGGATGACACTGTGAATGGAACCCCAGACCTCAGCCTGTTCGTAGCCCTTGATCTACCTCTGAGCCGCACCACCAGCCCCGTGTATGCTCATTGTGAACCCACATTTGGTTTCTTACCCTTTCTTTGGAGGATTCCTGGCATAGATGCCCGCAGCTTTCTCTGCACCCTTAATGGGTCTTGCTTTCCCTGCTTCTCTTGTGATCCGGGCATCCATTGTGAACCAGCTGTCCATCCTCACTGAGGCTCTGTCTTCGTCTCCCACTGTACACTGGGACCAGGAAAGCACACGATGTACACTGTGTTAATTTAGGACAAAGTTTTACACATTTGCGAGGCTAAATTATCTCATCGATTTTGTTTGTAAATCACAATAGAGAACACTACCTCATACATCCCCCTCAGAAGCAGATGAGATCTGACTGTAAATAGAATGTCTGCTGAGGCCTGCCTGTAGTGGCCTGGTACATTTCATGTCTACTGACATAGGTGCCTCGCCAAGAGAAAACACTAGATTTTTTTTTTTTTTTAGAACATTATAACTAAAACTGATTTGGAATTAATGTGAAAGTTTCCTTGCATTGTAAGCAACAAATACCATTGGATATATGTGCTTCAATTTTTTTGCCATTTCAGATTTAGATTATTTCCTGTTTAGCTCTATTTTTTCAGATGTTAAACACATATAAGGAAGTGAATTAATTACACATATGTTTCCCTCTTCACTGCTGTATTTTTAAATTATTATAAGAATCTTTTAAATTCCCCACAAATGGAAATAATGTTGCCACCCTGACTGGCACATAACTGTTAGTGATTTTGTCCGTAGAAAAAGCGCCATCTCTGGGGCAAGGCATGGGGCTTGTGGAACACATGTAGGACAGTTTCACTTGGATTGTAATAGTCTTGGGCTTGACTCAGCTTCTCAGATTGGCTAGACAGGTAGCTGATTTGCCAGTCTGAGGTGCTCAATTTTTTAAATATTATTACAGAACTGAAAAACGCCAACTTGACTTGTAGCTTTACCAGGCACAGGTGCCTGGAACCCTCTAGTGCTGAACAGCAGCAGTGAAGCCTCAAGAACCAAGCCACTCGGCTCCTTTGTGTGCACTGAGAGTCCGACTGGAGGGAGGGCCGAGCAGGAAGGTGCAGGGCGGGATTCTTTTCAGAGTACTAGCTGCAGTTCGGTACGTGGTTTTGAATTTCAGCATTGCCACTTTTTTCTGTATGACCTAGGGAAAGATGTTTAACATTTCTTTGGTCTACCTTTCCTCATCTTTCAAACATGGCTAACAGCACACATCTGCTCAGATAGTTGTGGGGTGTGCCAAGGCCCAGGTATGTGCCAGGCACATGGTATCCCTTGATAAATAGTACCATAATGATTCCTGCTTTGTTTCTATCTTTGAAGAAATCTAAATTCCAGGTGCAGACCTTTTCTGCTGCTTAAATTAGTACTGTGAACTGAGAAGATAATTCTTTCAGATCCATTGCTTTCATTTAAAGGAGAATCTGAGAGGCTGGCACTTTTGTCTCTTCTCAAGCTGTACATGTTTTAGGAATACAAACATCCTATTCAGACATGGCTTGTGTTCTTAGTTATATGAGACATGAGACTGGGTGAACCTTTTTAAAGAGTTCAAAACTCCTTAGCTGGGTTCTGTGGAACTGAAGCTCTCAGTGACTTTGTAAAGGTACCTGTCACCAGAGTTGCCTTCACTGAATCCTACAATGGATAAACTTTGGGGGACTTAAGTTTCTCTTTTTTTTAGGATTTTTTGAGACAGGGTCTCGCTTGGTAGTTCAGGCTGGTCCTGAGCTCAGCCTCAAACTCACATCACAGGAATCCTCCTGCCTCTGCCTCCCGATTGCTGGGATTACAGGCATGAGCCACCATGCCCGGCACTGTGGTATATGGTACTGGTTGCTGCTGGGCATGAGTCTCCATGCCCAGTATTATATGTGGTTAGCGAGGATTGAACCTGAGTCCTTGCGCTTGCAAGACAGGCGCTGGAACCACTGAGCTAAATCCCCAGCCCCAGGGGCTTAAGTTTCTAATGCTCTAGAGATTTCCGTCTTTAGATAAAATCTGTACCTCTTTCTCTAACCCTGGAGATAAGCCAAATGACCTAATGGCTAAGAAACGGCCTTAGAGTCAGACAGCCCTAGACCTGTTGTAGAAAGACATGCACAGCTGTTGTTCTAGGACCTAATTCCCTGTTCCTGGGTGACTTTTACTAGCTGTGGACAAAATGTAACCCCTGTGCACATCAGTGTTTTAATCAGTGAAAAGACAGTAATGGTAGTTCCTCCATTACAGTGAAATGAAGGTGCTTAAGTGGTAATAATGCATTTAAAGTTTACACCGAGTTCCTAGGACATAATAGATACCTAACAAATTATTGTTCTCCTCTATCTCTTCTTTCCCTCTCCTTGATGATCCATTTTTTTTCCTGTTTTCTCCCCTGAATTTTTAGAAAGAAAAATGTGTGGTGATCAGGCTGTAGGAAAGATGCCTTTATTTCTGGGTATGCTTTAATTGCTGTGGTTTTGGGATGTGACCTCTTAACTGTAGATGTGGGGCTGCTTACCAACATTGATTTTATTTATGTTGCTGTTTCTCTGCAGGAAAGATCAGAATGTTCTCTCTCCAGTCAACTGTTGGAATCTCCTCTTAAACCAGGTGAAACGGGAGAGCAGGGACCATACCACCCTGAGCGATATCTACCTGAATAATATCATTCCTCGATTTGTCCAAGTCAGCGAGGACTCAGGAAGACTCTTTAAAAAGGTACGCAGATATCCCTGTGGGGAAAGCAGTCTTGTAAATAAGAGAATAGTATCTTACTGGCTATTTTCTACTCAGAGAAAAGAATGTCTGAAAAGAATATCTAGCGTTCTTTTCTTCCTCTCTGAGCTGAATTAGTATTGGCCCTTAGAAAGTAATCATTTGCAAGATACAACCTAAGGTTTGTACCATTATTCATCATCTGCATATTTCAGTAACTATTTTGGTGGTTTCTTTAAGTAAATTGGCAAAGCTTTTGGGACTCAGGAAACTCGAGTGTCACATCATATTTTCTTCTTCTAGTTCATTTAGCAAATTCATGTATGTTTATGTGTTTGGTTAGGTTTCTTTCCAGGTTTTCATCTTGGCTAAAGTGGATCCGTGAATTTGGTTATTCATCTCCTGCTGTATCTTTCCAATGGGTCCTTCAAAGCTTTTTGAAGCTCAGGTGTTATTACATTCTTCAGGTATTGATTGAGCAATTTGATCAAAGAAAAAACTAAAAATAGTTGCAATCTTGAGGAATTTCTGTCAAATTCACCTTTCCTGTCCATGGCAGAACCAACCTGCTGGAAATCCAGGAACCTCTTTTCTGGCATTCTTAGTAGAGCCATTTATTTGTGAGGTTTAGTTACAAATGATGGCAAATGCCCCCGCCCTTACCCACGCCTGACACTCAGTCTCCAACGTCCCCAAAATACTTTCGTGAAGATGAATAAGTTGCAGGGAGAAATAGGAAACATAGGACTGTATAGAATTCATTGGTTTCTACTAGACAGAATCTAGTGTTTAGATTTGCGGCTGGGAGAGCAACCAGGATTGTCATCAGTGCAGCTGTAGCTCCTGATCAGTTTTCCAAAACTTGGTTTAAGTTTTCTAGATGTTACCAGATTTGGAATTAGGGCTCAGTTTCTTCAATTTTTTATCAACGTGAAAAAAGAACTGAGTTACAGCGCCCATACTGTACTATGGACTGGTCCGTGTAGGGGCTGTCCCTGTGTCACAGAGACAGGGTATGGGGTATAATTGAGGAAAAAAAGAGAATTCCTCCTGGGGCTTACTGGCTGGGGACCTAATTCCCTCACTGGGGCTCACCTGCCGCCAGGGATGCACTTCATTTAGGGATCAGGGTGCACTGTCCCATCTCCACAGTTTCCAGCATCTGCTCTTGCTTGCTTGTTATTGATTTGAATTCTTCTGCAACACCTGGTGACGTGTGTGTGACTAAAATTAAAACCTGTTGAAGTGAAACCGCAACAATAATTGGTTACCACTTCGGCTTTTCTGCGTGACCTTGACAACCATTTAATTTATCTCAAGCAGGAAAGGAGTTGGCCAGTAGTTTCTGCCTCAGTTTTCCCTTTTCTGAGAGAAAATCTTTTGTTTGGCAAGAGATGTTCATCATGGCTGACTTTCCTAGCCTGTCAGCCTTCTTTGCTCGTACTCTTAGGAGCTTAGAGAGGGTCCATGCTGAGAAAGTTTAGCTTTGTAGCTCTCAGAGGTATCTGAGAAGGCAGACAGACAGCGTAGCCTGAGTGCGCCTGGCCTCCCAGGTGCCCAACCATTTTACACTGGATGCTTCCATGCATGGCACATAGGCAGGCACACAACCTCCAGAAAGCAGGTCCACCCCAGTGGTACTTCAGCTGCAGTGTCAAGGCCAACTTTCATAAACGGTGCCCTTTTATGCTGGGAGTGTAAGGAAGATCTATCTTCTCTTATAGAACTCTTTATGTACTTCATTGAAGAAAAGTACACTCAACTCAGTGCATTTTCACAAAGTAAACCCACCCAAGTAACCAGCTCCTGGATAAGAAACAAAACATTTTAGTACCTTAGAAGGACCCTCATACTCCCTTCTAAACCTGTAAAGATAACCACTCTTCTGATTTTTCATACGGAAATTAGTTTTGCTTCATTTCATACTTGAAATAGAATCATACAGTCCATATTCTTTGGAGCCTTGATTCTCTCACTTGAAATTACATTTGCTCGTGTATTCATAGTGTTATACATAATTGCAGGTTCTAGGACTTTATCTTGATCTTTATAACGTTGTTTTGGTTAGATTATAGTTGATTAAAGTGATGCATAGGATTGTTGAATAACCAACATTTACTATTCCACAAAGTGAATCTTCTTTCCTCTCTCCCTTGGTACCCCAGTGTACACGAAGAGGTCTAAGTAAACAGATTCATTCTATTCTGGCTCAGTAAAAGCCTCTCTGCTATCTAGTAATAGCCAAAGAAACATTTTCTATACCCCAATTTTTTAGTCTCTTTTTGTATAGAGTGTACATAATAAATTTAGAATCCCACTGGTTAAAATATACTGGTTAGATAAGAGACCTCTGTCGTGCTCCTAGCCACCCTACTGATTTCTGTTGTTTGTATTGTTTTGTTTTGATTTTGTTCTGGTTTTTTGAGATGGTCTCTCTATAGTCTAGGCTGGCCTCAAAGTCCTGGGATTCTGTTTCAGCCTTTAGGTGCTGGGTAGCAGACATGTGCCTACACCCAGCACTTACCATTCTTGGGGGCTTGGTTTGTGTAGCAAAGCAAAGGCCTTTTCCAAGTGGTGTTTTCTGTTGGGCCCAGCTCTAGCAGCTCTGAGACCATGCGCCATGACTTCTTTGTGTGTCTCAGTTCTCTAAACTTTAAAAATAAAAAAAGCATGGACTCTGATCTCCATGATGCTTCTAAATATAATACAGTACAATTTTTGATGACCAGCCTGCCCTAGGAGCTTCTTCTAGGTGCTGTGTATACTTTGTTAAATTTTAAATTTTGGTAGATTAATTGCAGTCCAGAAGGAGAGTTTGAGATGGGATGTGGAAATCGCTATTTTAAGCAATTGAAGACCAGGGTTCTTGAGAAATGAAGAGTCTTTCAAATGCTGTTGTTTGTGATGATCAGCAGCCACGAGATGCTAAACTGAGTCCAAATGTGTGTGAATTAGATCTATCTTTTCTTTACCAGTAGATTTGATTCTAGCAGCAAAAGAAAAATTCATTTCTTTGTAGACAGAAGCTTCAGAAAAGATAGCTTTATTTCTGTCTTGCCTGTAGACATCTGTGCTTTGTTAATTTTAATCTAAAAAATTCACTGGAATGGAGTTATGATGACAATAAAGTAACATACTTGAATACTTACACACCAGGTATTATATTAAGTACTTTATATGTATTACCTCCTTTAATCCTTCCAATAATTCTGTAAGTTCCTTGCTCTGTGTGTGTGTGTGTGTGTGTGTGTGTGTGTGTGTGTGTGTATGTGTGTGATTGAGGGAGCTGAGGTTGAAAGAGATTAGGCAGAAATGCAGAAGGGCTGCTATTCAAATCTGGCATTGTAGGTGTGCAGTGAAGAAGTTACTCCAGTAGGGAAATCAAATAGGGAAGATCATTCTGTTTGGGGTGGGATTCTTTTAGAACCGTATGAAAAATCAGAAGAGTGGTTACCCCTTTCCACTGAATCCACATATTTCACTAAGTCATAGGACTAACCTAGCCCTTTCTTTTACCCTTGACTTCAAAAGTTGTGGAGGTGCTAACATCTACATTGGATTGTTCTCTTACCTGGTGCTGGGCAAGCAGCTAGAAGCTGGCTTGAAATAGGCAGCATGTTTTTCTCCCCAGGGCCAGAATCTCTAGTAAGAGGGAAACAAAGGCTCATTAAATGTGAGAACTGGCCAAAAATCGGGCTCACAGCTAATTCAGCTAATGTGGGGGTGTCAGGGTAGCTGCACAATTGGCCCCTCTGTGCAGCTAAGCTCCCTTCAGGGGTGCCCTGCTGGCCCTCTGGTCTGTGGTTATTCCCGCTGGGACATACTTCACATTTTGCATGAGGCCGTGTTGGAGATTCCTTTAGCTAAATATAACATCTGGAAAAAGTGGCCTCCTGTCCACAGCTTAGAGACAGACCCACTTTGTCTAGGAGTCC
>PVIR01004056.1:57888-82891 GCA_004026965.1 Petromus typicus
AAACCTAAAAAAAAAAAAAAAAATGATGACCAAACACTGTCAAGTCAGACTGTCATATCTATACAGTCTCTGTGAGAGGCGTGTTCTAAAAGAATCCCACCCCAAACAGAATGATTTTCCCTGCTTGATCAGGTTTAAGTGAAAACTTGGGGATGCTGCTTCCCACTGGACAGAGAATACTCCTTTCTCTTTCTCCTTTCACTTAGCTGGAACAGACTAAAAGTGCCTCTGGCTTTGCTTTTTCAACTCACTGTTTTAGTTAGCACTTGACCTCTGCTCACAGCTAAGCTTGGAAGCTGGTCAGTTCAGACAGTCCGAGGCTCTCTGATGCATCCTTGCTTTTACAGTGTTCCAGTTTGCTGTATTCCTGCTCTACCTTGAGCACTATTAAGTTTCACTGGCAGAAACTCAGGTTAAATCAAGAAAGCAAGGTTAGGTTCCCCACAGACCAGTAGTGTCAACTTTGCCTGTTTGTGAAAGTTACTTGGAGAGTTTTTAAAAAATCTTTGTGACACTGAACAAAGATTTCTTAGGTTATGAAAAGCATGAATTATAAAAGGGAGAAAAGATAAATGGGACTTCATCAAGTTAGAAACTTTTTTTCTTGGAAAGACATTGTTAAGAAAATGAAAAACAAGCCATAGACTGTGAGAAAATATTTGTGATATGTGTGACTCAGTCTGTTTTGTGTTTCTGTGACAGAATAGCTGAGACTTATTTATAAAGAATGAAGATTTGTTTCTTTTTTCTTTTTCTTTTTCTTTTTTTTTAAGGTTTTTTGAGACAGGGTCTTGCTTTGTGGTTCAGGCTGGCCCTGAGCTCAGCCTCAAACTCACATCAGAGCAATCCTCCTGCCTGTGCCTCTAGGATTACAGGCGTGAGCCACCACACCCGGCACTGTGGTATGTGGTACTGATGCTGCTGGGCGTGAGTCTCCACGCCCAGTATTGTATGTGGTTAACCGGGGATCGAACCCAGGTCCTTGCGCTTGCAAGACAGGTGCCAGAACCACTGAGCCAAATCCCCCGCCCCCAAGGTTTAGTTTGACTCCTAAAGGTTTATTTGTTAACAGTTTTGGAGACTGAGGAGTTCAAGTTCAAAGGGCTCACATCAGACCAGGGCTTTCTCGCCAAATCATAACATAGAAGGGAGGCATGGACCACAGAAAGAGGGCAGAGATGGTGTGATGCGTGAGCCAAGCTCCTTCTTTGAACAGGAGCCCACTCCAGCCCACACCCATGCAATGGCATTAACCCACTCACCTGATCACTCTGAGAAGTCCCACCTCTCAACACTAGTGAGGATTCGGTTTCCAACATGTAAACTTCAGGGCACATTCAAAGGTAAAATGAAGGACTCTTAGAACTCACTAATAGTGTACCATACTATCCAGATGTTTAAGAACAAGCACAACGTTTTAGTGAGTACTTCAGGAATGAAGATATAAGTGGCCAGTCAGCACATGAAAACATATTCAGTGCTATTAATTATCTGGGAAGTGAGAATTAGAACAATATGGAAAACTTTGAGGTATAGCTCAGTGGCAAAGTGCTTGAGTATCATGCATGAAGCCCTGGGTTCTATAAGCAGAACCAAAAAAAAATTAAATAATAAAGTTAAATACCACAAATTTGCAGGCTGGTTAAAATTAAAATCCTAAAAATATAAAGGGCTGGCAAAGATGGGCCAGACACAGAGGCACACACCTGTCATTCTAGCTCCTCCAGAGGTTGAGGCAGAAGAATGGAAAGTTCAAGGCCAACCAGCAATTTACAGAGGGCTCTGTCTAAAAATAAAATTTTAAAATACCTGGAGTTATAACCCAGCACACCTTGATTTCAATCTCCAGTAACATGCACACGTACACATGCACAATGGATAAGAATGTGACACACTACAACCAGTTTGGGAAATGGTCTGTCAAGATCTTACAAAGTTAAATATGTACTTACTATTAGACCTAGCAGTTCCAAATATTTCTATGTACTTTCCCAAGAGAAATAAAAGTATATGTCTATTCAAAAGCTTATACCTGGATATCAAAAGAGCTTTTGAGATAAACTTAAAAATGCCCACCCTTCCTGGAAGATGCCTGTGTCTTAATCCTTGGAACCTCTGCTATCTTGCCACATAACATTTGCAGGTTCTGGTGATGGGATATTATGCTTGGCAATCCATAGTGCTCTTCTGAGATGGAGATTATAGATTAGAGAAAAGAAGGCCATTCGGTAGGACCAGAGATGGAGAGAGAAAATGCTCTGCCCCTGGCTGTGAAGGAAAGAGCGACATGGCAGGTCTAGGTGCTAGAAAAGGCGAAAAGACATTCTTTCTCCAGAGCTGCCTGAGCAGAGGCAGCCCTGCGGACACCTTGGTTTGAGCCCCGTGAAATTACTTTTCACATTCTGACCTCCACAAGAATAAGCAAGCAAATATGTTGTTTTAAGCCACCAAGTTTGCAGTCATTTGTTACAGCTGCCATATGAACCTGAGACTTCACTCCCAATAGCCCAGACTAGAAACAATCCAAATGCCCATCAACAGATGTGTGGAAGAACATATTGGGGTACGTGGTATATACCACTCAGCAATGAAAGAGACAAAATGCTGATAGATACAATATAAATGAGCCAGAAAAGCACCATCCTGATAAAAAGGAGCCAAATGGAGCATAAATGAGTATGTTCTGGATGCTACCATGTATACAAAACTTTAAAAAGACTAACTCCTTCTGACAGAAGACAGATTAGTGCTTGCCTTGGACGTGGGGTAGGGACAAAGAGTTGGTCACAAAGGGACTTTAGGGAACTCAACGGTGCTGAAAAAAATCACATCGTCTTTAAGGGTGGGTGTGTGCTTGTCAGAACTTACTGTGCAGTCCACTTAAAACGGTCCACATTTTACTCTGTGAATTGTGCTTCAATAGAGTTGTTTTAAAAGGCAACAGAAATGCTCACACCAGACACTCACCTTAGTTCAGTCAAATCAGTCTCAGCAGTTGGGCCTGGAGTGGCAGCACACATGCCACAGGTACCTTGCTTTCCATCCCGGGGCACATGAGGAGCACGGAGGACATGTGCGCATGTCTGCCTGCCCCTCTGTCTCTAGGTGATTGATTGTGGTTCCTGCTTGGTGCCTGGAGGGTGACAAAAGGCAGATTTGGCTTCCTTCACACTGCAGGAAGTGGGGAATGCAAGGAGTGCTGACAAAGGAATGAAGAGGCTCAAGGAGGACTTTTCTCCAGAACCCTCAGACATTAAACACCTATTTACCATTGCTGAATCAGTCACGGGAGCTATGACCTGTCTGATTCCCTCGGCACCGAGGAAGTGGGGCTGGCTGTTAGAGAGGATGAAGGAGATTTTAGACTAAAAGCAGTGTCTGTTGTGTCTCTGCTTTTGGACTGGGGTAGAATTTCCTCTGGAGCCTGAGTTCAGCTACTTGCCCTATATGCAGAAAGAGGACAGGGATGCTCTACAGAGCCATGTTCTGTGGTGTTACTTTCACAAATAGGCAGAGAAAACCAACCCACAGCATCTGTACGTCTCTGGCAAGCATGTTTAGCTCTCCATATCTACAGGTCCCACACTGTGGCAGATCAATTCTTTTGGAAGAAAATTGCATCTGCACACTGTACATATTTAGACTGTTTTCTTATCATTATTCCCAAAACAGCAGAGTATAACCACTGTGTTTGTGTTGTACTTATTTTGCATTAGGTAGTATAAGTAATCTAAAGATGATTTAAAGTATACAGGAAGATACACAAAGGCTGTCTGCACACACTGTGCCATTTTATTAGGGGACTTACCCACCCTTGGGTTTGGTAACCTCAGGAGTTCTGTAACAAATCCCACATGACACCTAGGGTGGACTGTACAGCCTAGAGAAAGGCCTCCCTAACATTGTATGCTCATATTGTTTATCGTTGAGGAAGGGTTTAACATGGCGATGTCTCCAAGGAGGGCTGATGAGCAGTTTACCTTTCTGTTCGTACCGTCTCCCTTCCACGCTCAGTGTCTGTCTTGACTGCATCCCTGCATTACGGCGTGGTGACCAGCACCATGTACAGTGCTTTATTGGCAGCTGTTCCAGGTGACCAGTTTATTTTTTTGGTCACAAAAAGTCTGTTCTGATTAATTGAACTCTCTTTTTTCATATCTGATAAAGAGATTGTCTTTGAAGGAAAGAATAGGATAGGAAGCCGAGCTTATTTGAATAGGGGATGGAAGACCGCCAGCTACTTCAAAGCCACCTCTGCTGATAAAGGTATCAGGTTTGCTGCCGGAGCCAACACTGAGGGGGCTCTGCAACCCGTGCTGCTCAGGTCTTTCAGCTTTGGTTTCAGTGACATCAGGTCAGCAGTGTCCCTGTGCCTTCCCTGGAGGCTACTTTCTGGGTGGTCCAGGCTTTTAGGATGTAGGAAGATGTGATTTGGTGGGAATGTGTACATCAAAGATGTATGCAGTCTTCTCTTCAGGTTTGTCTATTTGCTTGGCTTTTGGATGGCTTAGTTCTTAGGTATGTAGCTGCCTCTTCTGAAAGATCTCAAAACACTAGGTTTAGAACATTCAAAGGTGTACTTTGGCAGTGCATGCCTGTCATCCCAACAGGAGGCTGAAGTGGGAGGACTGTCAAGAGGTCAAGGCCAGCCTGAACTACTTAGCAAGACCATCTCAAAAAAGAAAAACAAAAACCCCAGATATAGTAGTAATTCAGTTGTTCTAAGTCAAAGGATGTTTAAGAGAATCCAAAGAAGGGAATGAGATAAAAGACTGAAGAGGAGGAAGAATGAAATTAGAATAGACAGAGAGTAAAGTACCCAGATGTAACCTTGTCTGTGAATACTACCCTGAATTAGAAGATCCACTCAGTGAATAAATATGTAGTGAATACTGTAAACACAGCATTAGGCTGGTGCTTAACAAGAGCTTAAAAGTCAAATTGAGCAGGAAGATTCTCCCAAGGAAGCTTAGGCTTTTTAATCCACGTAGGAACCCCCAAACTTTCTGTGGGATGATGATAATCCTGTTACAGATCCTGCTGTGTGTCTGATGCGGTGGCCGCACATGCCTATAATCCCAGCACTTGGGAAGCTGAGGCAGGAGGAGCACTTCAAGTTTTAGGCCTGTCTGGGGTACACAACGAGCTTGAGGCTAGCCTGAACTAGCTAGTGAGCTCCTGTCTTGAAAAGCAGAAAGAAAACAACCAAACGCCTTCTTTAAGTACACCTAGTGTAGTCGGCCCTAAGTGTATATTTAGTCCAACCCTATATATATTTTGTGTGGTTGTTTCCTTCACCTTTTATGGAAGTATTAAATATTATTAGATAATAAACATTAATAAGTATTATTAGATAAAGTGCACATATTGTAAAGCATGTAGTTTGCTGAAGATTTACGAACTGAAATAATCAAGTAATCAGCATCCAGACAAAGTAAAAGAATGTCACCAGTGTCATAAAGGGACCTTACGCCCTTTCCCTCTCACCACCCGTGTGGGGCAGCTACTTCCAAATAATACATGCATTTGCCTGTGTAATTTTTTAAAAATGTAAGCGGAATTTTCTATTCTTTCAACAATTTAAATGTCTTTTTTCTCCTTGCTTTCAGTATTTCATTTTTCCTTATTTTTCACATCTACTTATTTTTTGTTACATACTAGATGTTGTCTATGATATAGAGAATGTTAATTTGTCTTTTTATGAAGTGTTAGTTTGTTTTATTTTGTTTTTTAATAAGCAGTTGCTGGTTGATCACTTTGCACTTGGGAGAGATTGGTTTTCTCCTTTTCTACAATGAGTGTATTTTGGCCTTACCTTTAGTCCTGGGACATACCTATATACTGTCGTGGGTAGGGATAGACAGGATCTTGCTGAGTAATTCAGGGCTGGCCTTGAACTTTGATGATCCTCCTGCCTCACCTCTGATGTGCTGGGATTACAGACATGGACCACCTATATTCCGTATATTCAGAACTTGCCTGCTGGGGCTTCCCTGGAAAGCCAAGCATGTTTATGAAGCCTCTAACTTGACAGACTTTTAACTCCAAATTTAGTCTTCCTGCAGGGTCAGGACCTATGAGGGCCAGCTTTACCAGTTAACCTGGGGATGGAGGTGTTCCTGCCACTTGAAATTTCAGTTTTATCCATTCTAGTATTGATGGCATTGAGGTAGTTTCTAGTTGGGGGGAAATTAAACCCAAGGCCTTCTTATTTTGAGACAGAGTCTCTAAGTCACTACATTGTCCAGGCTGTACTCGAACTTATGATCCTGAGCTTGACCTTCTAGAGGGCTGGGATTATAGATACATGCCACCACATTGGACTAGTGTTCTGAAATTTCTGTTGTAGAGGTCTTTTAGCTTCTTGGTTAGATTGATCTCTATGTATTTTATTTTATACAAAGCTATTATGAATGAAATTGTTTTCCTGATTTCTTTCTCAGCCAGTCTTTTATTGGTATATAGTAAAACTATTGATTTTTTCATGTTGATTTTTATATCCTGCTGCTTTGCTGAATTTATTTATTCATTCTAATAGTCTTTTGGGTTTTCTAAGTGTAGGATCATATCATCTACAAACAAGGATAATTTGACTTCTTCCTTCCCTATTTGTATCCCTTTTACTTTATTCTCTTGCCAAATTGCCCCAGCTAAAACTTCATGAACTGTGTTGGATAAGAGTGGTGAGAGTACATATCCTTGGCTCATTCCCAAGGTTATGTATTTTTAAAAATACATGGGCCGGAGATTTAGGTCAGTGGTTCCGGCATCTGCCTGGCAAGCACAGGGTCGCAAATTCAATCCCTAGTACCACATATCACAATGCCAGGCATGATGGCTCATGCCTATAATCCCAGCAGTTGGGAGGCAGAAGCAGGATAATTGCTATGAGTTCAAGGCTCACCTGGGCTATATGGTGAGTTCAGGGCCAGTCTGAAATACAAAGCAAGACCTTGTCTCAAAAAATAAAATAAAATAAAAAATAATGTCATGTATTTCGTGCTACTTCATGCCAGAAAATAGCTAACATCTAGTTCAGCACCTGTAGTCAGGCTAACATTCACCACCCATACAGTGATGATAATCTGAATCCTTCATTTTATAGTGACATTTTTTTCATGTGAGGTCAAAGCTGGTTGTAAGGTCTACGCTTGGAGTCATCATACCAATGCTGGGTGGCAGTTCACTCATTCATCTGATAAAGTAAACATCAGTTGATAAATCTTTTACCATCTCTGTAGCACTTATACTTGGATATGAGATGCCTGTCCGAGGAAAGGAGAGGATTACCAATATAGCCCATCAGGCATCTTGCAAATAGACAATAGGTTATAAAAACTCATTACTGGAGGGAAAAACTACACTAATGCTGTGCAAGCTGAGGGGTACCGATTTTATTATATAATATTTGCTGCAATAATAATAATAATAATTGTAACTAATACTAAATGAGTCCCAAGCATGCCCGGGGACCATGCTAAGTGTTTTCTACGTTATGAGGCCCCTCTGCATGAGTGCCGTGGTTGTCGTCCCATTTGTCCTGGTAGATAAGACCGTGGGCTGGGGCTCAGGCAGTTTACTCCAGGCTCTACAGCTGTTGGGACAATTAGGATTCCAGCCAAGGCCTTTGGCTTCCCTGAGTCATCCCTTCCTCTCATGCCTTGCAGCCTGGCGGTGGTATCCACAGGCTCAGAGCCTGTACTCATGCACAGATCTGGTGGCTGTGCCTGCTCTGGTCCTGCTTTCCAGTGCTTTTGTCAGGCCAGTATTTCCACTGTGCTAGTGATTTTGCTTCTTGCCCAACTTGTCCAGAGAGAGGAAGCACCTTTGATTTCAGGGTCCTTCTTACTGGGCTGGGTTCTCTCATCTCCAGTTTGTCTTTGTCAAGACAGTTCTTAGAATTTCTCTTTACCTGTCTAAACATGATTTTTTTTTAAATAAAGAAAATTTTTTTCTTCTTTTGGAGTAGAATTTTCAGTTTTTCCATTTTCATCTTCTCTGCTTACCATACTAGACTTTTCCTGTTCTCTTAGTTTTTTTTTTTTTACTAGATCCTGCCTTTCTTTGATTTTAAGTCTAGCCGTGGGGTTGTTTTGCTTTTCTTATCTTTCTTTCTTTTTTCTTCCTTATGTTCCACAAATCATTTGAGTCTACTTTCAGCTTTTTCTAGTGCTTACTCAAAATGAAACTTTCAGTTTTTTTTCTTAATTTTAATTCTAGCTTTGAAAGACCAGAAGAACGTGGGATCAGCCTCCTTCCTCATGTCCAAGCTCCGGAATCATCCTCCTGGTAGATTAAACAGACAGCAGTGAGGCCAAGGGTTAGGATTGAGTAATAATATTTCCCCCCTTTTTTCCCCTTTCCTTTTGAAGGAAACAAAACACCCCCTGCATGCATGACCATCCGGGTTCTGTTTTCTTATTGTCCCGTAACTTGCTCGTCCACCCCTTATGTTCTTTGCTCACACCGCCTTGTGTCTTCACTGGACCCTGTTCTTACACATCCAGAGACAATCAGAAATCTCCTTGATATCTTCGTGGGAGTCACTCATCTTTGGAGTGTGTAGGAAGCCTGTGCTTTATTGGAAATATTCCATTTCCATTTAATATAAAGCAAGGGAAGAAGTTCCCTCACCTTCTTCCCTTTATCTTCCTCTTTCCTCATCCTCATACATTGTCTTTGTGTTTAGCTGGGAAGCCAGATCTCAGAGCTGTTCCTGACCCTGGGCCCTGGCTGGCTCCACGCAATTCTTTCACCATGTGGGATGTCAATTTCTTCTTCATCTTTACATTGAAGCAAATTACTCAAATCCTTACTCTTCCCTCCAAGAATGTTGTAGTAATTGCTAAAACCTGGGAAGAAATCACTCTGCAGCAGAGTGTTATGGCCGGATGGTATCGGGTTGTGATCCTGTACAGGAGTGTACAATTTGTGCCTTCTCCAGCTGGGGTGGTCTTTGTCTCTGATCTTTTTTAGCAGTGTGTTATCATATAGGGTAGAAAGGAAATACAGAGGACAAACTGGGAAATCCATTCTCTAGCTTTAATTATGTCTTTTCCAAAGCCAAGATAATCTAAGCCTTCTGCCCACATAAGCATCATCGCTTCCTTTCCTGCCTTGCCTCTTCCCATGACCTTGCTTTCCTTTTGATGTTCATGTCAAGGGTGGAGAGCAGAAAAAAGCATTCTCTTTTTGTTACTCCCAGAGTCAGTGGCCCTTCTGGGCCTTTGCATACCCGGGCAAGGAAAATTTTGTAGTTACCTGACCCTTCTCTCAGGACCTCTTAAAAATACAACAATAGAATTGCTTTATTTAAATCCTGGAGCACAAGTAACCACTACCAGTTCATTCAGTTCATTTAATAGTATTATTTGTCCATAAATTGTTCAGTATTCAAGTTGTCACTGTCAGAGGTCTGCAGAGCAAGTTTAAATCTTGCTTCAAGATCTTAGATTTCTTACATCTCAAATATTTTTTACATCTTGAACAAATAGAACGTCCACTCCTGTAGCAAGTTACAATTTAAGGCAGCAGTTAGTAAGTGGTGCCGATAATTAGTTACCTGTAGCAACTTGGAAAAAGACACAGATTCGTGACAGGGAGGTCAGGCAGACTTCATAGAGGGGAATGAATTGGGCTGATGTTCTTTTAATTACCTGCTGCTAGCCCTTGAAATTATCTGAGGGCTTCTTTTCTTATGGAAATATCTTCTCAATGTCGATTATTTGATACCAACTTCCTTTCTTCCTTTGTCTCTACAAGAGATGCCACCCATGAGACCAGTCACAGAGGCTTCACTGGCCAGCAGAGGAGGAGACATGTGGAAAGCATCTAGAACCTAAAAGTGAGGGCTTTGTGAGCTCAGGTAGTCCAAGTACAGGTTTGAAGAAAGAAGCCATTAGCCATGTTAGGTAAGGCGGTGAAAAAATGTTCTGTCACATATTCCTGTGTCTTACCAAGGACGGTGGAATTTTGAAAGCCATGATTCTAGTGGGATTGATAGCTGGAAACTCTTTGAGAGCAATAATTTGAGGATAAAGTGAGCATGGTGGTATACATCTGTAATCCTAGCAGGAAAAAGGCTGAGGCAGGAGAATTACCAGAAGTTCAAGGTTAGCATGAGCTATATAGTGAGGCCCTGTCTTAGGAAAAAACAAAACAAAAAACTCAGAGGGTAATGGAAACTAGTTCTTAGATAATGGCAGAGGTAACTAAAAGACCAGGACTTATACAAAGACAGAGCCACACCTAGACAGGACCAAGAGACCTGACAGGAAATGGAAAAAGGTAAATGCTAGCGAGGAATCAGAATGACCTAGTCACTCAGCAGACACTTAGAATTGCCTCCCATATTCTGAGCCCATGCCAGACACTGGAAAGCAGCGGTGGCAGAACAGCCCTTTCCTGCACAGAGCTCATATTCCAGTAGGAGAAGCAGAAGATTTAGAAGTAAATCGGCCAACATGACACCTCAGATCATGATGAAATAAAGTAGGGTGAAGAGGTCAGGGATCTTAGGAATACCACTGTTTACAGAGAGTGCTGCATTGGTACCTGGACTGATTCTTGGAGAAAATGAGGAATTTTGCTGTTACCTCCTTGAGGAAAGTGTTTCAGGTAGAGAAAACAGCATGAGAGGAGATGGATGTCTTGTCTTGTGTAGATCAGACACAAGGAGGAACAGCAGGGGACAGAGCTTAGGGCTGGGGATGGCTGCATCTGGAGGGACTTGGAGGCCACAGGGGACTTCAAAACAGGAATGACACAATCTGACTTCTGTTTAGGTAGCGCTACCTCGGCTTCTGTGCTAAGCAGGGAGGGAAATCTTTAATGAGACCTCTATAAATAATTCAGGTGAGTGGTGATAGCTGACTGATGCAGGTGGTAGCCCGGGAGAGGTTGAGAAGTCAAATTCTAGAATGTAGTTTGAAGACAGACCCAATAAGATTTGCTTCTGGAATGTGACATATGAGAAGGAGAGCAGTCAGAGATGGCCTTGAGAATGTCGGTCTTAGCACTGGAAATTGGAGTTGTCTTTTACTGAGGAAGAATGTGGGCGAGCCACTGACTAATCCAGCCCTGTAATGAGTGAGCCATGTGAGAGCCAAGGTGAAGTGACCTGGTTTGGGTCACTCTGTGAAGTAGTCATGAAGATGGGATCAAACCCTCCAGGACTCCTAAAGTTTGTTCGACACTCACTTCATAACACCATTTTCTACATGCAGAGCACCATACTTTCTGAGTTTAGTTTTGACATGGTAAAGGAAAGGATTCATAGGAGGAGGAGCTGGTAGGGAAATCTGAAAATTAGCCACATAAAACACATTGAAGCCAGAAAGTGAATAAAGGCCCATCAAGGACTAGAGAGAGAACTTGAAGAACCAACAAAGAACCAAGAAGAATAAATTAAAATGGAAAAAAGCCATATGGGAATAATATTGCTCATAGACTCATCAAGCGAGAAGACTCAAAGATGAATGCTGTGACAGGTCAGGAGGAAAGGGACCTCAGCAAATGTCATTGGGTGGCATTTTGGAATTTTGGGAAACCATGGTATCCTCAGCAAACTGCCTCTCTGTTTTAAAGTACATTCTCTGTTTCTCTGCTAGTAAGGAGTGTAATCGTGGAATAGGGGGTCTTTGAGTCTCCACTCAGCTAGCGTTACCTTCTTGTAAACCTGAAGTAAGAATTTGACCTTCCCAGACTTCCATGAGCCTATTCATAAACCGAACAGGAAGCATACCTCTTGCCCACTGTGCTCCTAGAGAGGATGATTATAAGGACAAAGGATATGTCACAGCTTTGTAAGAGAAGGGTTCTATAAACCCAGGTATGCTCTGCTCAGGTAGAGCAATAGCTCAGTGTAGAGCCCTTGCCTGGCACAAACAGGCACAGTTTCATCTCTGTGCTACAGGGCAGGGAAGGAGAAAAAACCAAACCTGTAAGACTTTAGGATTTTAGCTTAGAAATCATCTTGATAGTCATTAAAAAAATACTTTACATTATCCATCCATTAAATGCAAACACATTAACCAATAAAATAGATAACCTTCTCTAAAACAACATAAATTAGTTTGCTATCATTTTGATTTAATCTTGCTTTATAACTGTGTCCATTAGACTCATATCAAATCTTGCCTGGGCTTTTAAATTTAATGTTATATCCATTGTTACCTAACCACAGAAGAATTCCCTCTGCCCGGGCTGTGCAGGTCTGTGAGGTGTACACAGGCTCAGCCGTGGTCCATCCGTCCGAGGAAGCCAGCATGTGTTCCAGGCAGTCTGTTCCCGAGCTTTGGGCTGAAGCCCCAGTGGAGTTCAGCTCTGCCCTTCTGGTCTCCTTCACACCACAGTGTACAGAGAATGGGAATGAAATTAATTGTACCTGCTGGCATCATTAAAGTTATCAGTGCACATCCCCTCTTGGCCCAGGAAGATTAAAAAGGGTGTTGTAATCAGATCAGATGATTTCTGACACACTGCTGGGCTTCCTCCCTGTCAGATGTAGGGATGTGATCTAAGCTTGTTGCCTCTGGCCTGACACTACATAGCTCAAGGCTATCCAGGTTCTGCCTCGCCCTCCCCCAGCCCTGAGCAGAGCCAGCTCCAGCTCTCTGTGGAAGGGAGGTCTCTTAGGGGTTCCCCCAGCCTTCTCATGTAAAATGAGTGAACCCTAGCTGCACATTCCTCATAAGAAGAAGTGGTGTCGGGCCGAGTCACACCTTGCTCCAGTTTCACTTGAATAAAATAGATAATGGAAGTGCCACTCCTTGGCGATCAGTTCATTGTAACAAGCATTCATTAAATGCTTTCGCTAAGCACCACACCAGGCCCAGTGGGTTCTGTGTACCCTGGTTATTTGTTAATTTGGAGGGAAGATGCCCTTGTAGCCTTACAAACCAAAAGGAACCTTGACCTGGGACTCAGCTTTCACACCAACTTGCTGTGCCACCTTCGTCTCTGATGTATATAGGACTTGGTTTTCTAGCTTGTAAAATAAGGGCATGGCATAATCTTTCTAAGATTTCTTACTGACATTTTGCAGTTCAAAGAGGGAATCCCACTGAAAATGCTTGCACACTGTTAGCTCTGGTACAGATGTGGGGATTAGTTTTATATGTAAACAGCATGCTCAGCCAGTACACCAGTTGAGCCGGGATTCTGTGCGGCATATTGCAGTGCACTGAGCCGGTCGTAGGACCCTGCCCTGACAGCATGGAATCCAGCAGGAGAATCAGACCTGCAAGTTGGGATGGTGATGGAGGAGCCTTCAGTGGAGGGAAACGAGAGGGTTGCCTCATGAAGTCCTTTGCATCTTTTGGAAGAGTGTAGTGCGGGAGACAAAGGGACAGGACCAGGAAAGAGTGTTGCAGAACCACAGGGGCAGGGGTGGGCTTGGTGGGCGCAGGGCCATGTGGCGAGCAGTGAGGCCGAGGAGGCAGAAGGGACCTCACGTGACCCCTCAAGCCTGAGTTGCTGAGGCCTCTGTCATGTCACTGCTGTTTTAACATCTTGCTTTGAAGTAATTTCAGGCTTAAGATTGCAAAAATAGTGCGAATGTCCTGTGTTTCCTTAACCCATTTCTCCAAATGCTAAAGTCAGACATAATGTGGAGCGATGATCAGAATCAGGAAACTGATTGTGGCACGTGCTGTTACCTACTGATCTCACTCTGATGGCCCTGGCTGCACCCCTCACATCCGAGTTCTGCTTCGGGCTCTCATTCAGGGTCACGTAGCCATTTTCTTAGCCTCCTCTGCACTGTGGTGTTTCTCTTTCTCCACTTGTCATCCATGGACTTCACATCTTTAAAGAGTACTGGCCAGTTGTTGTAGACTATCTTGCAGTTCTGGTTTACCTGATGTCTCCTACTGATCAAAACCAGTTAAACAGTTTGGGCAAAGATGCCAGAGAGATGATACATTCACAGTTCCTTATGGCAGGAAGCCCCTGGTGTAGATTTATCCCCTTCCTGGGGATAAATGATGAATAATGATTCTGATAGCTCAGAAGGGTAGGTGTGTCCCAGATTTCTTTACTGCAAAGTGAACTGCCCCTTCCCTCCCCTGTGTGCAAAAGCTTTGTCTCTATTTTTTCCTTCTATTATTCTTTGTACTTCAGTCAGTATCTTGTGAGGGGACCTTGAAACTGTTAATATCCTATTTCCCCTCATCTTTTGCCCACCAATTTTTAGCACCTAAAGATGCTTCTTAACTGAAATTCTGGGAACGTGTGATGGGCTTTTCCAAGACGGTGCTACGGACAGGTTTGCTAAAGGTTACGCTGAGATGTTTAGAAATGGAGACCTTCTAAGAGTGAGAGTAGTTCAAAAGCTATGGCCTTCTGTAGTTCATTTAAATGATGACCATAAGAGGCACAGAGAAGATAGAGATATCCTGCTCTATTTGGAATCAGGAGGAGCAAGATATATATCTGTACTGTCCACAAATGCTGGGAAATTCTGAGACGGAAGAAAAAGCACATTTTCTCTAGATTATCAAATATATGTATATGTAGTATCGGTATTACTTTTCTGGGAACCACAGCAGCTGCCTTTATTAAACATAAAGGGTAAGCCTCGCATGGTGGCACAGGCCTGTGATTCTAGCACTTGGGAAGCTGAGGCAGGAGGATCATCGAGAGTTCAAGACTAGTCCAGACTACACAATAAGACCCTGTTTCAAAAAACTAAACAAACATACACATACATATGCTAGAATTAATTAAGTGATGTCTCACAGAGTGTTGCTTCTCTGTGCAGCTCTAGGCCCAAAGGCCTGTTGTTCGGACCCGAGCTGCCTGTAATATCCAGTGCAGATGCTCTCATTGGGTTCTACGTATGATCAAACGAGACAGGGTTCCCACAGCCCGGGCTGCTTCCTGGACCTGTCCCCACTTCCCACCACTTGCTGGCGTGGTGAGTGTCCTTCTCTTGGGTTTAGTTTTGTCTCACCGTGTAGTTCAGACTGGCCTTGAACTCACTGTGTGGGAACACTGTCTTCCCGAACACACAGCATGGATGTGTAGGTTATGAGTTTAAGATCTGACAGTGTCAGGGGAGCATTTCTTACTGGTTTTGGAGAGAAAGAAAGAAAATAAGCCTGCGAAAAAGAGAGGAAAAGGAGGAAGTCTCAGGTCTTACCTTAAGAAGCAGCCTGGGAGGCATTTGTTGGCTTCAAGGAATGAATTTTCACACTATAGCTTTCCAGAGGACTTGGAAAGAGCATTTCAGTTTTTCATGGTGGAAAGTTTGAGTTTATAGTTACTTGAATGAAATCTTGACTTTGACCTAAGCACCTTAGGTTGTTACTGACCCCAAGTTGATGGCCTGCTTGAGCTAGGTAGAAAGGAGCAGAAGTTGAGCTTTTTTGCTCCCAAAGCTACGTGTACACCCTTCTTAAATTCTGCAGTCCTGCTGGGTTTCTGAAAATCCCCTTGTAGGCTATGTGGAACAATAGCTCTTTGAATATATCTCTGCCACTGCTGATATGAGCAGATTAAACTGGCAAGAGATGGAGAGACTGGGTTGCATGTCCCAGGAGGGAGGTTACAACAGTTGGATCTGTGGTTGACAGAGGAATTTCAAATCATGTCCTTAGATCAAGTTCCCTGAGTCTGCCTCATGCAGCCTCTGTTGAATACTTTCAACTCCTTCTGGACCACAAGACTCTTGCTTCAGAAGTTCAAATTGGCATCCACAAGTGTAAAGAGCAGCAAACCCTTTTTAGGAGATACCACAGCATAGGAAAAGAACACCAGACAGGACCCAGGTAGCTGAGGGGTGGGGGCAGGGCTCCACATGGTTTCTATGTTTAATTTTCTTACTGGTTTAATTCCTTCCTACAGTTTTGACCTTCTCTGGGTATTGACTGTAGTCTAGAAAAACAGTTAAGGAAGGCAGTTCTCAACTAAAATTGGATTCTTGGGTTAGCCAATTGTCAGTTTGCAGATTTTGCAAAATTATGACTCAGTAAAGTGGAGATCAGGAGAAAAAGGCAGGAGAGTTGTGATAAGCTCTTTTCTAGCTCTTTCTACATTCTGGAAACTAATGATAAATCAAAAAACAGAGATGAAATCCTGTCTCCTTTTCTTTCCTTTGCTCTCCTATCTTTTCATCTGCATTTGAATGTCCATATACTGAGAAAGTATTTACCAACCTCTCCAGATGATTTAGGGTTAATTATAAATTATTAGGACATACCACAAATTTAGTGTACTCCTTAAGTTTCTAGTTTATACATAAAGTTGATACATGCTCGATTGGGGACCCCGACCCGCTTTTCTCAGCTTGTTGGATTTAATCCTGCATGTTTCACTGCAAAGCCCCAGTGTCATATCCATAAGCTAGAAGGACATCTTGATTAAATTAGCATCAAGGCAGGGTAGAGGCAAAGACACAGTGGTACAAAGAGCGTTTTGAAGAACCCGGTAGTGCCTGTGGAGAATGAGTGTTCTCATTAAATATGGCCATGACCTGTAGCCCTGTATGTGCCAGAGACACAGCTCAATTGTACCGAGGAGTTGGGGAAGGGGCTGATGGTGGGGAGGCCAGCTGGAGCCACATTCTCCCTCCCCAAGCTGAGAGCTGCCCTGACGTGGAGATGCAGGCAACCAGAAGACCTGCAGTTACTCTTTTTGCAGTTGCTGCCAGGGATGCTTTGATCTTGGTGCTTGATTTTGGAATGGATCAGGAGGTGGTTTCCTTCCTCCTGTGGTCTGAGCCTTCCTCCAACTCTGTGTTCACTTCTCCTGTGGCTGCTGGGGGGGCTCCTGAAAGGACCCGTTGTCTTCACCTCTCCACCCCTCTTCCTTTGCACTCCCCACAGAGACCACTGCCTGAATTCTATATGGCAAAATGACGGGCAGTGCCCCTAAACAGTGCCAGCCCCCATCACTTACCCACCATCCTCTTTCCCTCCCCCTTCAAGTTGGAGGAGCAAAGAAGAGAGCAGTGGCTGATGAGGGCTTTCTTGGGGCCCCTGGGCAACGGGGAAGGGGCCCCCTTGGCTGGGATCTGGCTGTGCTATGGCAAAGAGCTGCGGAAGGTGTGCCTCTGCCATTTCTTTCTGAACTTCTAGCATCCAAATACTGTGGACTTAAAAGCTTAGAAGTTTTGGGTTCCTTCCTCCAGCCAGGATATCCCAGCAGTTTACTTTCTATATCTGTTTCTCTTTTACAACAGATGTAATCCAGCCCTTTCAGCAGAGTAGGCCTGAGGATTTGAACACTGACACGTCAGTAAGGTTCTTTTGTACTGTCCCTACCTCACCTTTGAGGCAACTTCTCACTGTACATCTTGGGCTGTGTCGCGTAGGCTGGTTTGTAACTCAAGGCCCTCCCATCAGCCTCCAAAGACTAGACTTACAAATGTGTGCCACTGTGTTCAATTTATCCTTCTCTTTCTTGCTCAGAAAGTTTATGATCTTCTCCCCCTCCACGTTTTTACTCCCTGATTACTGGGTGCCTACTACGTGGAAGAAATTCCGTAAGTAAGAAGGGCTAGATGGTGTGGAACAGGAGCCTGTGAGTTCAAATCTCAACAGTCTCGTTCTGTACTGATTGCCATGGGTAGATCACTTGGCTTCCCTCAGCTTTAACATCCATTAAATGGAGATCATAATAAATCTCATCATATTGCAGAGGCTAAGTGAAGTTACATCTATACATGGTTAGCACATAGTAAACACTAGGCACCAGCTACAGTGGCTGTTTATTACTGATTGTGAGATGTAGTTCAGATCCTCCACAGCTTACTTCCCAGCTGGAAGGGGAGAGCACATTTACATGACTCCCTCTGATGAAGGCAGTATGGATGTGCAAATGTCCCAGAGATAGTATAGATGCTGATTGCTGGAGAATGCAGGCTGGCTCCGTGTTGAAGGAAAACCACGGCCCAGTGCACTAACAGAAAACTTGTGCCTGCATCTGTGGCAGATATCACTAATCCCAGAGCTCCTGAAATGGGAAACATGCGGCATCACAAGGAGGTAGGAAAGTGTGTGAAGCATGTACATGTCATAAATGAGTGGTTAGAAAGCAGATATGGACTAACAACAGGTCAGTACACAGGACTCTTCATCAGCGACTTGGAAGTCACTGGCATACCCTTCCCGAGGACATCCTCTGTATTTCATTACCATCTTAATTTTAGGTAATCATTTCCATGCCTTTCTTTGGTTATTTCTCTTAGGTATTCACTGAAAAAGCACAGTTTAATTTTGTGTGTACGACCATGCCCATAATCCCAGCACTTGGGAGGATGAGGCAGGAGGATTGCTGCAAGTTGAAGGCCAGCCTGGCTATGAGTTTGAGGCCAGCCTGAACTACATAAGGAGACTCTATCTCAAAAAATGAAAAATTTTTTTTCATTTTGAATAAGAAAAATACTTTTTCTTCTCAGTACATTACATTTAATATTTCATTTCTGATACCAGATGTTTGGAAGATTTTCCCCCAACAAGCAATTCTCCATTTTTCCATAGATACCTCCTGGGTGCCCTGGAACTTAATTCTGACAATGTCTACCTGTAGTTACCATAGACCTACAGTTTAAGGGCCCAGCCTCATAAGATTGTCCTCAATTCAGATACTAAATAAAGTCCCATTTGTCATCTGTGACTCTTATAGACTGGTTATAAATCAGAAGTTTCCATGATTCCCTGCCACCACCAGGCTCAGTCATTTGCTAGAATAGCTCACAGAACTCAGAAAAGGGTTTGCTTATCAGTTAATTATAAAAGGATAACACCTAGGAATAACTGCATGAAGAAATACCTAGGGCAGGATACAAGGCACAGAGCTCTGATGCCCTCTGCATCATCCTCCCAGGACCTTCGTGTGTTCCCCTATCAGGAGTCTTTCTGAGTCTTTTTTTTTTTTTTTAATTACCTTTATTGGTACATTAAATATACACATCATGATTGCACTCCATAATGGGGATTTGTACCAGTATAAGACACAACTTATTTCTCATTTTTTCCCATAGTCTTTCTGAGTCTTTATGGAGGTTGTTACATAGACAGGATTGATTAAATCATTGGTCATCTGTGATCAACCCAACCTTCAGCCCTCACCTCACTCTCCCCTCTCTTAAGGTTGAGAGATGAAGCTGAAAGTTCCAGCCCTCTGATCTTATTGCTAGTTCTCCTGGCAACCAGTCACACACACACACACACACACACACACACACACACACACTCTCACATGACCATGGGGCCTTGTCACCTTATTAACAAACTCAGGTAGCTGAAAAGGACCTGTTATGAACAGTGAAAGATGATCCTATCTCCTTTATCAACAATATGACTTAGGAAATGTCAAGGGTGAAGAGCCCTGTGCCAGGAAACCTGGTTGAAGCCCCAACATCATGCTTGCTGAGTGGAACCCTCCTGTACTAGTGCTTTGTGTCTTCCTTTGTTTGCCATGATTTGGAAGATTTAGCCATGCTGTTGCATACAGCTATGCCTTATTTATTTTCAGTGCTAGGAGTTCTATTTTTGGTTTATACTACAATTTATTTATCCATATTATTAATGAACATTTGTGCTGTTTTCCAGCTTGAACCAGCATGAACATTCTTATATCTGTGTACTGGAATCCATGTGCCTAGATCTCTTCAGATATCTACCTAGAAAAACTGCGAAGCCAAAAGTCAGACTTCCCCCCACCTATTTCAGTTTTTTCATACAGGGTCTTGTTATGCAGTTCAGGATGGCCTTGAACTCAGCGATCAGCACGTCCAGCTGTCATGCTGTTTTTAGTTTGCAGTCGTCTGATTGCAAATGAGTTTGAGAGCCTTTTTCTTATTTTTACTGACCATTTGGATACATTCTTTCAGGAAGTGCCTACTTTGAAATTAGCATTTTATGGATTATAGGTGTAGACTTACAGTCTTCTGTGTTGTGCCTTGCCTTTTTAAAAATCTTGCTTATTTTCTTTTGGTCAGTAAGTATTGATAATTTAAATGTTGTATCCATTTTCTTTCGGTTCTTTTTCTTCCAGGCTAGGCCTGATGGTATGAATTCCAGCGATTTACAAGGCTAAGGCAGGAAGATTATGAGTTCAAGCCCAATTTAAGCAAAATAATGAGACCTCCTCTCAAAAGCAAACAAAAATATCTTTCCTACCCTAAGGTTTTGAGAATATTCCATTATTCCACTGTCTTAGCTGCTAAATGTTTTTATAGTTTTGTCTTGGAAATCAGCTTTTTATATGGAGTATGATGTGAGGACATGTTTACTTTTTTCTTGTGAAGATGCAGTTTCCATAACACTGTTGCTTAAATTTTATATGTTCTCTCCTCGTACATTCTTTCTTGTGGTGTTGGGGATGGTGGTTGTGGGAGTAGAACCTGAGGTCTATAAGTTCAATCCTGTTTCCTGTTTTCTCAAAGCACATACTAAGTTCTTCACGTGGAGGAGAGAGGTGAAATTTGAGCTGGTTTTTAGTGAGTGAAAAGGATTTTAGTAACTAGAGATGGAAAAGCGAGTAGTTTGTGAGTTAGGAGCGCAAGCTGGAGTAAGGGGACGTCCCATATGGGAGATATAGGGTTTGGGACAAAAGGTCACGGGAGTGAAGGAGGACTCTTTAGAAAGTTCAGTGTGTAAAACAGTGTGAATCAGTGCGGAGGAGGAGAGGAGTTGGTCAGTGCTGAGAAGATCTCTGAATGCCGGCCCAGAGCTGGAAGTTTGCTCTGAGAGCAGGAGGGAACCACAGAAGGCTTCGTGCTGTTGTTTCAGAGACACTGGTCTTTCAGAGACAGCAGCCTGGTAGCAGGGACATGAGGAAGTGCAGAGACAGGTGTCGTGCACATCACGGCTGCTCATGTAAGAACCAGAAGTCAGCATTACTTCTGTTTCTGTGCCAGTGTCACTGAGGAAAAGCCCGTGCTGTTACAGAACTTGAGCTGCTGGATGAAGCTGACATTTCCACATGTGCTCAGAGCCCTGGTGGATGTTCAAATCCTCCTCAGACCTCAGCCCTCCTCAGAACACATTCACGTGTGTTTATTGTTGGAACTTCTTACTGAGTTGCTCTACTTGGTGAATTCCCACCAGAGAATCAGTTTTATATGAGGTAGATTCAGCCTCCTTCTCTTCGATAGACTGTAGTTTTTGAAAAGTTCACTGTTTAGTGAGGAACTACTTGTAACCTGTGGGCTTGTTTTTCTGTCTTGTATGGCCAGAATGTTCTAGTTTCCATGTCTTGGAGAATGGACAGCTTCCGACCATAAGCACTGCAAGCCCTCGTTATCATCTGTGTCCATTCATTCTTCCTGGCAAAGCACATCTTGTGTGTACTAGGTATCTAGAATCGCCCCAGACCTAGCAAACACTACAGACATAAAACACTGTCTATTTAAGATTTAAACTGAGAGTTGCACTTTTAGAAATGGCAGCTTAGATAATTCAGAGCAAACTTTATGCTTCTTTGGGGATGCTTCCCCAGAGACACCTGCCATTCTAGAAAAGACAACTACGGGCCAAGAAACTGAGCAATGCTTTTAATAAACTTTGTAGGGCTAGCAAGAGAAAAGTTGACATTCAGAGCCAAGGAAGGAAAGTTGATTTAAAGTCCCTACTCTGTGGGACACCATGGGAATACAACTTAGAAATAATGGCGAGGACCAGGGATTTAGCTCAGTGGTTCTGGCGCCTGTCTTGCAAGCGGAAGGACCTGGGTTCGATCCCCAGTAACCACATACCATACTGGGTGTGGAGACTCACACCCAGCAGAAACCAGTACCACATACCACAGTGCCGGGAGTGGTGGCTCACGCCTGTAATCCCAGCACTCGGGAGGCAGAGGCAGGAGGATTGCTGTGATGTGAGTTGGAGGCTGAGCTCAGGACCCGCCTGAACCACAAAGCGAGACCCTGTCTCAAAAAAAGAAAGAAAGAAAGGAAGGAAGGAAGGAAGGAAGAAAGGAAAGAAAGAAAGCCGTAAATGGACTTCAGTAATGTCACAGATCCTGGAGCCTTGCTGCAAATCTTAGGCTCCACCTGGACTAAGGTAATCGAGGAGAGTCAGTGGATATAGCAATTTTCTAGCTTCTCTGAATAAGACACTATCATTCCAGTTCTACTGTGCCTCATCATTTTTCATACATTTTGGACACTCAGTTATAAATAAGTTGGTATATAAGATCTGTGGTCAAATACTGAGAAAACAACAAACCCATGGGATGTGCCTGGGATAAACATGATCTTTATGTTTTATGAGTTTAATAAATTAAATGGCAAAAACAAAACTGTAAATAAAAAAACAACTCAAAATGGATCAAAGACAAATTTATGAGCTTAAAATTATTAAAGCTCTTAGAAGAAAACAGAGGTACAAGTCTCCGTGATCTTGATTTAGCCAGTGGTTTCTTAGATAGTATACCAAAGCACAAGCAACTGAATACAAAGCAGACATATTGAATTTCATCAGAATTTTAAAAAACTGTCAAAGGACAGTATCAAGGAGAAGAAAAAACCTAGGGAATGAGAGAAAATATTTTCAAATCATAAGGATCCAGTATCCATATAAAGAACTCCTAACATACCAATAGCAAAATGACAAAACAACTCAGTTTAAAAATGGGCAAAAGACTTACATGAATATTTTTCCAAGGAAGATAAGTAGCCAATAGCCAGATAGAAAGACATTTGATGTTGTTTATTTAGGAAACTGCAGATCAAAGCCAAAATGAAATAACACATCACACACACAGGGATGGCTATGACTTACGAAAGAAAGGAGAAAAGAAAAAAATGTTGGTAAAGGCCTAGAGAAATTGAAACTTTCACATTGTTGATGAGGTTAGAGTATGATGTGTTATTTGTAATAATTAGAAGTGGATAAAATCAAAGTATTCATGTAGTGGTTAATGGAACAAATTTAAACAAAATGTGGCATCTCTATGCAGTGGAATATTACTCAGCTATTAAAAGAAGGAAATAGGCCCAGGGGTATAGGTCAGTGATAGAGCAGGTGCTTACCAAGTGCAGGACCCTAAATTCATTACTAAGCACTCTTCAAAGAAGTAGTGGTACATAATACAACTGAGATAAAACCCTGAAAACATTATATTGAGGGAAAGGACACAGACACAAAAGATCACATACTGTATATATAATTCCATTTTTAAGAAATGTTTACAGTATGCTAATCCATAAAAATGGCAAGTAGATTAATAGCTGCTAGGAGCTGGGGAGATGGTAGGAGAATGATTACAAACAGTTGTGAGGTTTCTTTTAATGAGATGCAAATGTTCTGGAATTAGTGTAAATGGTTATAAAACCTTGTAAGTATACTAAAAATTACTGAATTGTCAGTTTGAAATGATAGGCTATATGCTATGTGAATTATATATCATAACTAAAAGAATCAGAAGTTTTAGTATTGGGGAAATGTAGTAACTAAAAGAGCTCAATATATGGCTATAAGAGCAGATTAAGTGAAACTGAAACAAAAATTAATGCTGCAAAATAGGTCAGAAAACAATATTACTAAAGGTCAGAGAGGCAAAAGGTGGAGAAAACAGGTAAAGGTCATACTAAACTTACAGGACATGGTGAATGGCCTGAGTGCACACATCTGAGTCCCAGAAGAGGAGAACAAAGACAGTGTGGAAGAAGAAATGTTTGAAGAGGTTAGGATTGTAAATTGTCCTCTTGAGTAGGATGAATACACTTATATATAGGCAACTTATAGTAAAATTTCTGGAAACTAGGACAAAAATCTTAAAAACACCAGGTCTGGGGGAGTACCACCTTTAAAGGAGCAACATCAAAGTTAACAGCTGACTTCCCAGCAAAAACAGCAGAAGACAGTACACTGGAATGAAAATGCAGAATGAAATGCGTTCTTGCAGTGATGGTCAGCTAAGGGTGACTCCCAGCCCTTCTTTCCCCTTTGCCTGCCACTCTGGATTGAACCCAGGGCAGCTATACCACTGAGCTGCATCCCTAGCTCTTTTAAAATTTTTTTTTTTTTTTTGTAATTTTGAGACAAGATCTTGTTAAGTCATTAAATTGCTCAGGATGGACTCAAACTTATGACCCTCCTGTTTACAGGGAGGGTTTATTCCAACCCTACCTCTCAGTAGGCATTATAGGCATGTACCATCATGCCCAGCTTTTAATAGTATTTTTTTAGACAGAAAATATTCCAGATAGAGGTTTGGAGATGCAGGAAAGAATGTGGAATAAGAAAAAATAAATAGGTATACTGTTTGAAGTAAATATTTGCTGTTAAAAATCAAATGTAATCTCTTCAGTGGTTTTAAATATATATAAAAGTAGTGGAGAATGGAATCAGCAATATAATCTGTCCAGGTAGTGAAATGGATTTAAAGGTATTAAAGAAATACAGAGTAGTTTGGAAGCCCTAACATACCCTCTCTCGCAGCAGGCCTCAGAATCCTCTGGGTACTTCCCAAGGACTGATACATAGAGTGATCCCCCAGGGCTGTGGTGAGAACCCTCAGTATGACCTCAGTATGACCAAGACTACTTCTCACCTCGAGTGTGATACCCAGTAGCTTCCCCAGGCGATGGGACTGTGGTAACCAGAATCCACAGCATGTGCCTTCAGCAGAGTGTGATGGTTGATGGAGATTGGAGAAGGGTGCTTTATTACAGTCACTCCTGATTGTACCTCCCACCTGCTGTACTTCCCATAATCCTTTTAGTCCCCTTCTGGAAGCAGATGCGAGAGACATCGAGGGATGCTCTTTGAAGATGATATACCCCCTGCAGACAATGTTGTCAGGCTGCGCTCTTAGGTACAGACATTGGCCAGCCTCAGTAGACGCTTGGGTGTGGGGGGGTAGTCACGATTGTGCCACAAGTAGCCTGGTAGCTGGACATGCCTCCTGAAAACTTCCTAGGAATCCCTTTGTAAGCACTACTGGCAGTACTAGCTTGGAACATCCACAGGGCAGAATCGAGTACTCAAGGCCCTGCGGTGATTGTCAAAAGCCCTGGGCGTGGAGGATGAGTCAACACTCTTCTGCCTTT
>PVIR01004057.1:0-36950 GCA_004026965.1 Petromus typicus
AAAAAAAGAATACTTTCAGAATAATTTTAAAATATACATTGTATTTTTGTTAACTATTGTCACTGGGCTGTGAAGTAGATCACAGAGCTCAATCTTCAGGTCTCGCTGAAACTTTATACTTAGTGATCAAAATCTCCTTTTTCTCTGTTTACCACTCACCAATCCCTCAACCCTTGGTAACTACCATTCTACTGTCTGTTGCTATGTGTTCAACTTGTAAGATTCCATATAAAAGTTACATCATGTATCATTTGTCTTTCCATGTCTAATTTCACTTAGTGTTATGTTTTCTAGAATTATCCATGTGTTGTCAATGACAGAATTTCCTTTGAATGAGTGAGTGGTATTCCATTGAATATATAAGTCCATTTTTAAAAAGCCCATTTGTCTACTAAGAAGCACATCTGTTGTTACCAGATGTTACCAGGTTATTGGAAATGATGCTGTAATAAAAATGGAAAACATCTCATGCACATATATGTAGAATTGAATTTCTTTAAATATATACAAAATGGGGAATTTGGGTTCTGTGGCAATTCTGTTATAAGTGTTTTTACTAGCTTAGGGGGCCACTTCATTATTTATGTCAAAAGCAGGCTGCAAATAGTGCAGGTAGAGAGTTAACCCTGCAAATGGTTTGTTTATAGAAATGATACTAGCTGGAGCCTATGCACCTAGGTCAGAGTAACTCTTATCCAAACTCTATTCCCAAAGTTAAATAGCCTGCTAAAAAGACAGAATCAATTATTAATCACAACTTATATTTTGTCTATTCTGTTCCTAATTCAAGGATGGTATTCTTTTTCTATACAAGCCTTGTCAGCATCAGCAACATATTCATAGCAATTCCATGTAGCCCCTTCACCTCAATCTAACTATGATATCACTGATAAATATCAATGACTCTGAGTGTTTAGGACCTTTGCTTGCTCAAGCTTCTTACAACACAGACACATGTCATTCTGGCTCCTTATACTTCTATCTGTGTAACTTTCTCTCTGTCTTTTTTCTTGCCTTATGCTATAGCATTGAGCAAGAGACCAGGATCCACTGTAAGGGTCTCATTTTTTATATTTATAGTTATATTATATTATAAACATAAGTGAAAAAAATACATTTGATCTTCCTGTGCTTAAATAACTAGACTGTTAAGTGGTTAAACTGATAAAAACTTAGTTTTGATTGGATGCATGAGCTCTATACTTTTACTTTCTCTCTTTCTGTGGTTTTAAAAAATGTCATATTTTACACCAGTTTGTAATTTGTACTCTGTAACAAGTAATTTGAGCTATAATTTAATATTTTCTTTTAAACTTCATACTAGAAATATAACTTTTCTATCCACTACTGTTAAAATATCAGTTTTGAATCTGGTTAAAGTAAATTAAGATGAAAGTATTCTTATCTCAAAGAAATCACAAGTATGTGAAGTAATGAAGGTGTTACTTAGTCCAATTTGATCATTCTACAATATACATAAGTCAATATACATATGTACTAACTTTTATTAGTGAGTTTTATACTTCATAAGTGTTTAGGTTATTAATTAGTATTACTTTTCAATTGGAAGGAATTTATTTGGCTGTTCATTTATTTTGTAACACAAGTCTAATGGTGACAAACTTCCGTTTTTGTTTGTACGAGAAAGTCTATCTTCCCTTTATTTGTAAAATACAGTGTTTCTGGGTATCGTGATTCAGGTTGGCCTTTTTGGTGGTTGTTTCTTTTAGAATTTTGACCACATCATCAGACTCTCTTCTTGTCTGCAATGTTTCTGTGCAAAATTCACAAATAGTCTTATAGAAGATCTCTTATAGTAACAAGCTGCTTTTTTCTTGCTCCTTTCAAAACATTGTACTTAACTTTTGACAGTTTCATCATGATGAATTTCATCATAAGTCTTTTTGGATTCATCTTACTGGATGTCCTTTAGGCTTTCTGAATCTGGATTTCTCTTTCTTTTTCCAGGATTAGAAAAGTTTCTGCCTTTATTTTTTAATTTTATTTTGTTTTTTTGAGCCAGGGTCTCACTTTGTGGTTCAGGCTGGCCCTGAGCTCAGCCTCCAACTCACATCACAGCAATCCTCCTGCCTCTGCCTCCTGAGTGCTGGGATTACAGGCGTGAGCCATCACGCCTGGCACTGTGGTATGTGATACTGATTGCTGCTGGGCGTGAGTCTCCACGCCCAGTATTGTATGTGGTTACCGGGGAATCAAACCTGAGTCCTTGTGCTTGCAAGACAGGCCCTGGAACCACTGAGCTAACTCCCTGGCCTTGCCTTTATTTTTAAAATATGTTTTCTGTTACTTTCAGTGAAATGCTGCTTATATGGGCATTGCTTTTCTTGCATATATATATTTTAAATACAAATTTTTATTGGTACATTATATATGCACATCATGATCACATTCAACCTTAAGAATCTGTACCAGTATATGATACAACTTAATTCTCCATTTTTCCCATTCCTCTACCTACTCTGCAACCCTTTGCTCTCTATATACATCAGCTTTGTTTCATTTTTTTAATTACCATCGCATTATTTTTCCCTTCCTTATTTACCCTACACCCCATTTCCTTTTAAATATTTTCCATTTTGTAATATCCACTAGAACTCATTTACATCTTCATTCTCTTATACCAGAGAAAAGATACAATATTTACACATCTGTGACCTATTTATTTCACTTATGAGGATGTCCTGATGGTACATCCATTTGAGTATAAATGACTCAATCTTATTTTTTATGGCAGGGTAACATTCCATTCTGTAACAGAACCACATCTTTATCTAGTCCCTAGTTGGTGGACATTTTGGTTGTTTCCAAGATTTAGCTATCACAAACTGAGCTGCTATAAACATAAATGCACATATGTCACTGTGATATGAATCTTTCAATTATATATATACCTAGCAGAGGAAAGGGGAAAAATGGGAATCAAGTCATGTTATATTCTGGCTAAAACTTTCAATGTTGAATGCAATGATGTGTATTCATAATGTACCCATAAAGATTTAAATTTAAAAAAAACTACTTATATATTCTAAATAGTAGCCCTTTGCTAAGAGACAACTGGTAAAGATTCTTTCTCATATTGGTGGTTCCCTTTTCATTCTGTTGGTGGTTTACTTTGCTGTGCAGAAGCTTTTTAATAAGATGAGATCCCATTTGTTGATTTCTTCTACCAGTTCTCATGTTATAGAGGTTTAGTTCACGAAGTCTTTCCCCAAGCCACTGTCTTCTAGAGTTTTAACTAACCTGTTTTTCAGCAGGTTTAGTGTGTCTGTTTTAATATTTAGATCTCTGATCCACTTTGATTTTTAGCTTGGTATAGGGTGAAAGAGATAGGTCTAGCTTTAGTCTTTGGCAGATTAGAGCCCAGTTTTTTTCAGCACTGTGTCTTTATTCTTTTCTCTTGCTCTTCAGAGTAGATAATGTCCTTTACTTGTCTTAGAGTCACTGATTTTTGTTTGTTTGTTTGATCTAGTCTAGTGTTGAATCTGCCTATGGGATTTCTCAGTTTAGTCATAGTATTCCTTAACTCTATGATCTCTGTGTGGTACAATAGAGACACTCAAGTTACAGCTGGCCTAATATTGGATTACACTGAAATTTCAATGTTAATTTATGATTAAATTCTTAAATTATGCCCCAAATACCAGCCACTTGTGCTCTCCATCATCTCAGATACAGAATTAACCCTTAAAGAGTTCTGGGAGGGACATTACAAGATCCCTTCCTGTGTGGGATTAGTTGAGAACTCCTGGGCCAATGTCTCTTTAAGGACATTAGATCTTCTTGAATACAGAAAAGAGACATTGAAGGCTGTGTAGAGTAGTGTGAGCCTTCATTTGATCAACTTGAATTACAACCAGGATCTACAGACTTTCTATGCTGTCTCTTACTTGTTGAATTTTAAAATTTGTTCTCACACTGCTCTTATAACTTCTTTGAGCATCTTTATGACCATTTTGAGTTTTCTGTCAGGTAAATCCTATGTCTCCCTTTCAGTAGGGTTGATTTCTAGATATTCATATGTTTATTTAGAATATATTTATTTAGTCTTCATTTCCTTAACTCTCTATAGTGTTTTTCTCACATCAAATAAGAAAACTATATCTCTCACACTTTTCAGAGTAGCCTTGCATAGGAACAATGGTCTGTAATGGCCAGAGATTGTGAGATGTCTCTCAAACATTTATGCTTGATCAAACTGCTATTCTTACTTTAATTAGACCCAGTAAATTAGGATTTCCTGCCATGTAAATTAGAATGAAGACATTTTAGATCAGGTAGACGGGTTGGAATATTAAATGTATGTAGTTCTTTGTCCTCATGGTAAAGCAAGTGGGTGTTTATCCTCCCACCTACACTGAGCTAGAAAGAGGTTCTTTGGAAAACACTTCTACTCACACTCAGTCTGCCTTCTGAAGTTTGGGAGGAAGTGCTGGAAGTGGACCTACTGTGTACTTACCCCCTGTTCTCCTCATTCAGAAGGGAAGAATTCATGAGGGAAGAATCTCATCAACTCCTAGAGCTTGGTGGTAAATGAGGTGTTAATAGTGGGATCTTCACTCAGTAACTGGAACTAACCATGACTTATAAGAACTTGAAGAAGTCAGATTCATTAGGTCATGTTTAGCATTGAATGACATGCCAGATATCTAACATCACTTCCTTTAAGGGCAAGGCACTTCAGAAAGCTTGTTCTAGCTATAGACAGGTGCATGTGTTCCAGGTCATACTGATTACAGGCAAGTGTTTGAAAGCTACTGTCATTCCATGTCTCAGTTCTCATGTTGCTCACTAAGGATGGTGCCTAACATGTATTGAAATCTCACACTGGGCCGGGGAGTTTATAGTAGGTAAGCATGCATCTTGCTTAACCTTTCAGGCCGCTTCATTTTACAAAAGAAGTCAAGGCCCAGAGACTAGACAAACTGTCAAATTAATTCAGCTAGTCAGCACCATAGCTTTGGACCTAAATCTAGTGCTAAAGTCAGACTTTTAACAAGGACTTTATACCACTTTCTAAAATATTAAAGTGGTGTACTTACAACTGAGGAAATTGAATAGAAACAAGGAATTCCTCTGAGTTTTTCCAGGGTAAAAAGAATAATTGGGAGATACTTTCATAATATCAAAGGATAAATTGAGAAGATTCAATAATATCAACTAGAATAGGTTTTGTCTAGTGTAGGGCTCTAGAGGAAACAGGTTAAATAGTCCCAAATGAGGTCAAGCTATTCTCATAATATACTTTTACCAACAAAACAATTAAAACAGATTTCTGTGCATCAATGCTAGATTGAAAATGACCACATACACAGTGTTAACATTCAGATCTCAAAAGTGGCCCCAATACCTCATGTATTCAGAAAGTGATTAGATCATGGAGGTTTTATAGTCCATGCACTTGTTGAAGGTGGAGTCTGGTTCAAGGTAGGTGCCTGGGGTGTGACCTAGGAGGGATCATTCTTGTCCTGGGGTCCCTATTTCTTGATTCTGGGTGTCATGGGTTGAGCACCATTTTTGTCTGCCTTTCCATGCTGTTCTTGTCTTGGAACCTGATGTCAGTGGACTGACACCAGAGTCAAAATAAACCTTTTCTCCTTTAAATTGTGGGTGTTGGGATTTCTGTCCAGGTATGAAAAAGACAGACTAAGATAGACATTTTCAGGGGACACTGATCTCTTTTATTTCAAGGGAGCTAAAAGAGAAAGTAACTTTTCTAAAACCACATGACCAACAAGTATAAGTCAACCTTCAGGATAAGACACATTTTTTGAAAATAATTCCTCTGGTAGGGCAAAGCCTTATTTTTGTTTCTTAACCAAAATTTCGTGTAGTGTGAAATAAAATGCAGATTTTAAGCCACTTAAAGAAAAATAATGCCTTACTGTATGTACAAAGATTTGTCACTATTGAAACATAACTCAAATTTTCTTTGTTGATAAATATTTTCACTGGAACAGACATGACATGTGTCATCTAAATCATTCTTTTGTTAAGCCCAGAGCTCACACACCACTAACATGCATTGTGTTTAATAGTGCCATCACTTAACACTATTCCTGAGTGTTGAGCCTCTGATCCCAATTCCTGAGTCTCAAAGTTCTCTTCTGCCAATGTTGGAAGATCTTAATTTGGTATCCAGTACTGTTACTATACTGATACTATCCAAACATTAATAATGAAATAGTTAATAGGTAAGCTAATTTATAGGTGTTTGAACTATACTGTCATAAAAACACTGGATGCTTTGCTATGCAGCTACTTAAGGCTTTTTTTTTTTTTTGAGACAGGGTCTCACTTGTTTTTTTATAAGGCTGGCCCTGAACTCAGCCTCAAACTCACATCACAACAATCCTCCTGCCTCTGCTTCCCACATGATGGGATTAGAGGCGTGAGCCACCACGCCCAGCACTGTGGTATGTGGTGCTGATTGCCGGTGGGTATGAGTCTCCACGCCCAGTATTGTATGTGGTTGCTGGGATTGAACCCGGGCCCTTGTGCTTGCAGGACAGGTGCTGGAACCACTGAGCTAAATCCTTGGCCTCAAGGCTATTTTTGATAGTTTAAGAAATTGATTAATGTTGTGGGCATGATTATGCTATCTTAATTTTTTCCCTGTTTAAATGATCCAATTCCTGTTATTCAAGTGTTTTCTTTCTCAGTACGTTTTTTGGAGATGATTAATATTTGATAAAACAAGATGAAATTAAGCAACCTTTTCATCTTTCATGCAGGCCCAGTTACACTGGAAGATAAAATGAAAGAATCTGATGATTGTACCTGTTTACAGAAATGCCACGAGGTAATGAGTATAAATGTAGCTCAATACAAGCTCATGGAGATGGCCACGTGACTCACAAGTGGGGTTGTTTTTCATAAACTGACTTTTGGGAATGGGTTTTTAAAAAAATTTTCATAACATTGCAAAAGTTAATCTTGTTCTGCTATAGCAATCTTAAAAAACTCAGTAACTATGAATTCTTACCATAGTTAAGCTTCAAGCTCAGATTAAAAAAATTTTTTTTCACCTGCATAGAAGTTGTGTGATACATTGTGCTCTTAACAGTCACTGAGACTGAGTGTTCTGAGTTTTCTGGGGGCTTGCCCAGTAACTGCAGGAATTACTGCCCTGTGTAATTGTGACAAATAAGACTGCTGGTTATATACACAAAAGAATTAAAAGATTCATATCACAGTGACATATGTGCACTCATTTTTGTAGCATCTCAGTTTGTGATTGCTAAATCTTGAAAACAATCAAAATGTCCATCAACTTGAGAATGGATAAAGAAGATGTGGTTCTTTTACAGAATGAAGTGTTATTCTGCCATCAAAAATGATAAGATTGAGTCATTTATATTTAAATGGATGTACCTTGGGGACATCCTTATAAATGGAATAAACAGGTCACAGATGTGTAAATATTGTATCTTTTCTCTGATATGAGCAAATAAAGATGTAAATGAGTTCTAGTATATATAGTTGATATTGTGAAATAGAAAATATTTAAAAGGAAAGAGGGTGTAGGGGTAAATAATAAGGGGAAAAGGAATGTGACAGTAATTTTTAAAAAGGAAGCAAAGCTTATGTATATAGGGGGTAGGGGTTGCAAGGCAGGTGGGGGAAGGGGAAAATGAGAATCAAGTCATATCATATTCTGGTATAAACTCTCAATGTTGAATGCGATGATGATGCGTATTCATAATGTACCAATAAACATTTGAATTTTAAAAGAAAGACTATCTCCCATGGGTTTTCAAATTACCGTGGCAGTGGCAGTGGCACAGTTCCTCTCGACAGTCTGCACAGCTGAGATTGTGACGGCATGGTTCACAGCTGGAGAAGAGACCAAACCAGCAGAGTTAAACCCAATAGCCAACATTAGGAGAATCCTCACTATCACCCTATAGTCAAAACACATAAAGAATAACATATTTCTACTCATTTGTAGAACTCATTTGAGAGTAGATTATTTGCTTACTCTTGCTTGACTTACCCATCTGTCAAGTAGGTAGGTAAATGACATGTATGTTTGTGAGGCTACTGTATAATGTGCCAAAAATTCTATACAGTACTTGATACAAGGATTATGAAAATTGTCCCTATTAAATTTTTTGCTTCTCTTTATGCTCTTGATATCAAGTTAGGGAATTGGTATAGTAGGAAGTTATGAATGTTATCCAATAGTTCACACCACAGGGAACTCAGGAAGTTCTCTTGACAACTGGATTCATTCCTTAAATCTAAATTTGTAGACCCCTTGCAAGAATCTAGAATATATTAAGCCCATGTATGTTCTTTGTTTTAATCATATTTCAAAGTTTTTCATCAGTTTTCTTACTTTATATTCTTAAGTCTCCATATTCCTGGGAAATAATTACTTTGTTATGACTAGGCAATATTGAAGCTTCCTTTCCTATTTTATAGGGATTAATAATCACGAAGAAAAGCCTAAACATTTGCATGTCTTTTACATTAAGCTTACGATAAGCTCATCATTGATCAAAAACAAGTTAACTTCTAGAGGTGAAAGCATCTGTTTTACATTATCTTTTATGACTTATAATATTTGACTGGTATTTCTGTTGTGGTATAAATGTTTGAGGAGAAATGTGGATAGTCTCTCCTTCCCAGAACTACAAGAAAACCAACTTCGATCACTGTCAGTCCTGGGGGGACAATTTGCATCGAATAACTGATTAGTCAGCTGCTCTATTCATTTTTACACAAACGGTCTGCTCAACAATGTTTCATGTCCAATTATGGGCCTCCCATTTCCATTTTGGGAGTTGCAAGAATTTGGTATCCTGCAATAATCTGCCTTCTGAGTATGAAAACAGTGGGTAATATTTTCCATCCTTTTCCCTGATGAGCCAAAACTCAAGGTGCAAATGGAATTAGCCCTTGAAGAGTCACTCCATCACACTTCTAGCAAATATTCCATCTTTTGGCCCCAAGAAGGGAAAAATGGAGCTGTTATAACAGAAGGCTAATCTCTCAGCACTCAAGTCTCTCCAGCTTCCCAGCCGTAATGGGCTATTTACTATTTCCAGCATCATTCATCATGTATTTTCATAAAGTCTCTCTCACTTTAACTTGATATTGGTCTTTCTCCAAGGCTCAGGGCAAATGGTAGCTCTAAGAAGACCCTGTGTCAATCAATCAAAATAATTAAACTTTTTCCCAAGTTACAACTAGATTTTATTGCTGTGCTGTTTTTTCCAGTCAAACCATAAGCCATGTTACCCTGTGTGGAGACAGACTTGGCTTTTACCTGACTATTCACTTTACTTCTTACATGAGCCTTGCGCCTCTCAGTAAATATCCACAACATTTCTAAAGATGAATTTAAACAACCTGTGGAAGACTGGAGCAAACACAATCAAATGAATCTAAAAGACAGATCATAAGCTTAATTACCTGGTTTGCCTTGGGGTTTTTAAAATAAAAGAATATGAATGTTACTGCTACCTACAGTAGAAAATGTCTGCCTTTCAAAGAAGCTGCTGAAATGTTACTGGATAGAGACCAGAAGCTTAACCAGAAGATCTGGGTGACTGTGGATCTAGAACTGCCTGTTATGGGTTCAGTTTGTTAGATTTGCCAGGTTTATTCATAAATAGAGACAGACCTGACAGTAGTCCATTTAACAGAGAAATGGAATAGCCAGTAACAATCCTGACAACACTAATAACCAGATTAGTGTTGGTATGGCATATCTTCTCCATCTCCTGATTTTTAGTCTGTGTATTTATATGTAAATTTGTTTAGTGTAGACAACATAGAATAAGGTTATGTTTTTGATCCCCTTTGGCAGTCTCCCTTTTTTTTCTTTAATCTTTATTGGTACATTAAATATACACATCATGATTGCACTCCATAATGGGGATTTGTACCAGTATAAGACACAACTTAATTCTCATTTTTTCCCATAGCCCTACCCACCCTACCACCCCCCCATATACCTAAAATTTGTTTCCTTACTTTTTTGTTACAATCTCAACATTGTCCCCTTTCACCTTATTTTACATTGAGCATTTTCTATTTCACAATATATAACATACAATGCTAGGACTCATTTACATCTTCATTTTCTCATACCAGAGAAAAGATGTGATATGTACCTATCTGTTGCCCTATTTATTTCACTTATGAGGATATCCTCAAGGTATGTCCATTTAAGTAGAAATGATTCAAAGTTATCATTTTTTATGGCAGAGTAGTACTCCATTCTGTAGAAGAACCACAGCTTTCTTATCCAGTCTCCAGTTGATGGACACATATTTAGATCAGTGATGTTTGAAATTATTGGCATAGTTGGGTTAGTACTCACCACATTTTTTACTGTTTTCTATTAGTTCCCCTTATTCTTTGTCTATTTTTTGTCTTCTTTATGCTCTTTCTGTTTTTGTCTTCAGCATGATTGATTGCATTTTTTTCTTCCCATTGTATCAATTATACTTCCTTTTCAGTGGTTTTTCTTGAGATTGCTATATAGTTTATAATATGTTCTTGTCCTCTTTCCAATAACACCATACTACCCCTGTGTAATGTAAATACCTTATCACAGTCATTCTCAATTCCCCTCTTCTGTACCTTGCAGTATTCTTGTGTTCATATTCCACTTACCCATATGCTGCTGTCAAGTATATTGTCACTATTATTTAAAACAATCCATTCACAAAGGATTTTACCTTAACTTATTTCATTCCTAGGATCTTTGTGTAAATCTAAAAAATTAAATTTTCTTAGTATATTTATTTTTTATCTTCTAGTATTTAAAAATATGTTAAATATTTTTCTGATTACATGATTTTTGAGGAAAAATTCAATATAATTTTTACCCTTGTTTTCCTATAGGCATAGTGTATTAAAATCCTAGTCTATAAATTTCAATATACTTGTCATGTCTCAGTCTAGTTCTGATGTTTGCTATCTCTTAAAGCTGCATTTTTGTCTTTTTGTGTGCCTTTTTTGTAACTTTGAAGCAAATGTTTTCTGAAATCTGGGTCTTATAAATAGGATCAAAGGAGAAGGTTAAAAGATGAATAGGCATTTAACATGAGATTTTGTATTTTTCTGGCTAGGGATATGTTATGACTTGTATCTGAAATTTTCCCCCAAACTCTTATGTGCTTGGAAGGTGACTGAATAGGTGTGCTATACTTATAGCTGACATGCTGTGAGAGTGGGTTCCTAGCTGAATGTGCTCTTAGGAGGGAGGGGCTGGTCAGAGGAGGGTGGTCACTGGGGTGTTCTAGAAGGGCATATTTCCCTTGCTGGCTCACTCTTTCTTTCCTACTTCCTGGTTGCCATTATGCCATTCTTCTATTATGTCTAACTACCATGCTGTTTCTTGTTTGGAGCTGACTCTGGGCTAGAACTGTGAACCTAAATAAATCTTTCCTCCCTTAAATTGTGGATGTCGAGAACTGTTTCTTTTCAACAAGAAAAGTGACTAAGACAAGTCATTGCTGTGAATGTATCTGGCTATGTAGCTAAGAAGCTTTTGGAGCCAGTCCATGGGGGCAATTTGGAAAGTTAGAGAGATGCTGGCTAGATAAGCCCTAGAAAGCAGTAAGTCAGGATTGATGATCAGTACTGCTCAGAGCTCAGAAGGGCAGGACGCACATAGAAATTCACACAGTAAAGACCAGGCTCAGCAGGTTTCAATTGAGAATAAGGACTTCACTGGCAGCTGGACTCAAGACCATCTGTATTATGTTCTGGCAGAAAATTTGTCTACATTGTGTTCACGTCCTGAGAATTTGTAGGAGACTAAAGTCAAAGGACCTGGGCTAATTAATCTTGGAGAAGAAATCTCAGCACAGTCTGATATTCTGGAGCATGAGTACTGTTGACTGCTTTCAGCTACATTAAGCATAAGAATAAATAGCAAAAGACCATTTTAAAAGTTTTCCATTTCTTTTCAGAAAGGAAGTATCTGCAAAGTGGAAGCAAAAGGAGCATGACTACTGAAAAGATTAGCATTTTTAAAAAAGCCAAATACTTTGCTTCAGGACAAAAGAAAAGATTTCCTGAAGGCATCTCAGAAATCAACCCTTCCTAAACTCATGGTGCAAAAATGAAAGACTTTCATTTGAGAAGAGAGTCTCAGAACTCTTTTGAGCCTGCTTGAGAAAGACCATGTAGGAAATTTGTTCTCTGTGCTTTGGTTCAGTGTGTTCAGCCACTCAGATACTCAAACGCCTCTGCAGCCATAATCCAAGGAGACCTGGCTACTGCTCAAGCTGGTGGCAGATCTCGGTGTCATCCACGTGCTGGTTTATGGACACAAAGAATGCAAGAGTCTTGGAATCAGAGATGCTTCTACTCAGCTTCCAGAGAAAGACCTCCTGTATGTAAGAGGGCAATGGAGAGAGGAAGCTATGATAGTAAAGCTGAGAGAGCAGTGGAGATGCCAGGAAGCTGTAGACAGCAGAATGGAGAAGGGAGGCTAAGGCTAGGCTAAGGAAGGCTAAGGCTAAGGAATAGCTAAAGAAGTCTGCAGGCAGTGAATGAAGTAAGCCCAAAAGAGAGATCTTAAGTACTACAATTGGCAATGCCATGAAGTGAAGGTTCCCAAGTCTTTTGCAGTTCTAATCTTGCCACAGTTTATCCAGGGTGCTAGACATGCAACTATTGAATTCAATGTTTGTTCTTTAGGGTTTCAGTCTTGTTTTAATTCCATTCCTTTCTATCTTCATATTTATCTCTTTTAAAATGGAAATATGTAGCCTGTCCCATTGTATGTAGTCAATGTTTAACTACATTTTTAATTTTTACAGAGGCTCACAGTTAAGAGTTTGTGTTGAGACTCAGAGAAGACTTTGGATTTGGACTTTTCAGCAATTTGAAACTGTTAAAATTTTGAGAATCCTTAGAGATAAGCTTAACACATTTTTTATAATAAGGTGTGTGTGAGTTTTTCAGGGGGCAGGATGGAATATGATGATTTGCATAGGAAATTTCCCTCCAAAGTCAGGTGCTATAATCACCAAATTTGCCCACTGATGAGTATACAGCTGAGGTGCTGTGAGAAATAGTGGATGGTGGGAAGAGGCTGGCTGTTGGGAGCATGGCCTGGATGTTCCTTTCTTGTTCTTCTTCCTAGAAGCCATGACACGAGCAGATTTTCCACCACTATGGTATCTTTGCCTTAGACATGGCGGATTATGAACTGAAACTTATGAAACAATAAGCCAAAATACGTGTCTCCTCCTTTAAGAAGTGTCAGGTGTGATGTCTCAGCAACAAGGACCATGACTAAAACAGGGATATATTGCATTTACTGTGGTTGTGTGTCAGGGGCTCAGATTTCCGAGATGTTCTTGTTTTTATGTCCCTTGTCCTCCCTGAGTTTCCCTGGAGACTTCTTTTTAAATTGGGTCTGAGATGTGCAGTTCTTCCCACTTAGTCTCCTGGTACCCTTCAGTGAATTGATGATCTGGTGAGGAGGTATGAGGGGACAAGATGCATTCTGCTGTTCTTGAATCCTTAGTCTTATTAGGTCTCATTCTTTGTATGACCCTATGTCTCTGTGTTGTTATCTTCATGAGTCACTCACAGCACTGGTTTCCTCTTTCTTAAATGAGACAGGAAGTCTAGAGAAGACTGGAGAGGGGCATTTCCTTCCTCTCAAGTTTATTGGTTTCTTACAAAGTAACCGAGCCTTTTATTAAATAGTTGAAGACTTTGCTAGAGAGCAGAAGCTATAGAATGTATTACAATGAATACCTTCCTTCTATCCTTGACAGAAGCCAGAGGGATCTTTTCTTATATTAGTCATGGCAACCTGGTATAAGTTCCAGAAGTAAAACCAAAGTGTTGTCATTTATCACCCCTAACAAGCTAGCCTCCAGAGTTTTCTAATTGTCCAGTTATCTATAGGTTAACTACGTGCAGTCATTCTTTATAATACTTTTGTTGTCCTGTCGTTGGGTTGGCTACCGGGTTTATGTTCTCCTGTTACTCTCTATATTGGCTTAGCTGGTTATGATTTGGATCTAAGATAAATAAAAATCCCTTAAAGTCTCACAGGTTTGGAAGGTGATTGGATCATGGGAATGTTACGCTCTTGAGTGGACTGATCATTTGATGAACTTATGTCTTTCTTGGTGTTAGAAGATAAGGTGTGGACTGACTCCTTTGAAAACTGTGACTCAGAATAAATCTCTCCCTTATGTTGCAAGGTTTTTAGTCCCTTTAGTTTTGGAGGAAGCACTTTGTTGTATGAACTAAATTCTCTGACAGATCTAAAAAGAATTGTTGATCTTCAGTTTTTTCAGCCTTTTTCTAAGTTGGGGAGACAGTAACAACTCCTGAGTTATTTACATGTTAAACAGTGTTATGGTTTAGATTTAAAATATCCCTCCAAACTCATGATTGAATCATGAGGTGCTATACCTATCACTTGACTCATCTGTTGTTGAATCCAGGAGGTGGGGCCCGGATGAAGGTGAGTGACTACAGCCATGGCCTGGAAGGGCTATTTCTGTCCTCTATTTGTGACCTTCTCTCTCTGCTTCCTGACTGAAAGGGTGGGACAACTTTCCTCCCTTATTCCCTATGCTATTCTATTTCTTCATTGAAGCCAGCTGATCATAGACTGAGATCATGAATGAAAATAAACCTCTCTTCCTTTTAGTTGTGTCAACTATTTTGTTTTAGCCATAGGAAAGTGACTAAGACAAACCCTAAGTCAGAAATTGCTCACCATCCAAACCTCTTAGCTCTTTCTTTTAGGAGAAAGTTGAATTTATCTACAAAAATTAGAAGCTAGCATGGGTAGCTTTTGCTTACAAGTTCAACAAAAAACTGTTCACCTTGGACTCTTTTTTAGGAACAGCATCTTTCCTTTCAAGATAGGATATCCTTCTTGATTAGGAAGAAAATATTTTCTTCCATACCTTAAAGGACTATAAATTCTACTATTGATAAAAGTCAGAGTTCAACAGCAGTGGCCATTATGGCTTTTCAAGGGGAATAAGACAAGAACATGACATTTGACAAGGCAAAGTTGCCAAATACATTTGCTGAGCTTGGCTACTGGCAATGTCTACTTGATTTAGCACAAGTGAATTATGCTCAATCACCTGTACAGAAATGCTTCTCCTGAGATTTCCTGAGGCATAGCAGTGTGGTCAGACAGCTGTTGGGCCAATGAAAGGAGAAGGGAAAGGGGGAAAACTCACAGTCATTTGGCTTGGACCTTAGGTTGATACATTTAGTGTTTTCCTGACTGTTGAATAGTGTCACCATATTTGATATCACTGAGGCAATGCATGAGGACTGGATCTCCCTCCAGCATTATTTTAATAAGAAGCTCAGAGCCATGTGAAGATGTTGTGATCATGCCTTTGTTGTGCCTAGGGAAAGAGAAAAACTAAGATAAGTCATACATGACTTTATGGGCTTGCCATTTGACTACAATAGCTAAACAATAGGTAAGATACGTTCAACTGCTTTTCGATTTTAGCTCAGTAAGGAAGCCTTGACAAGTGTGTAAAAACAGGTGTGGCTAACTACATGGGTTTAGGTTCAGTAACTTAGAGATTCTTTGTCCATTTGTGTAATCTTTCAGTATGAGGCACTTAGTGGACTCCTCATCCTACACCAGTGCCACACACATGCTTTTCATATTGTCTTGTAGATTTTCCCTTATGCCTCTATAGTTTATATACCTTCTGTACACATCAGTATTTACAGCACAAACTCTAGAGTTTATCTTCAAATATTTAAGTTGTCTCTGCTTAACTCAAATTAATTTGTTTTTGATTTTATAAATTCAAAGTTACTAAAATGAATCTACAATATTGTTGAGCATCCACTGATGGGAAGTAGCAACAGCAGAAAGTCAGGGAGTTCCCTTCCCTTGTAGCTCTGCAGTTGGCTAACAGATGCTGTCATGTGTACTAGATATACCAGATGTGAATGGCTCCCTTACTGCTATTAAGGATAACTCAGGGGACAGCTAATTTTATATGTCAAATTTCCTGGGCCATGGAGTGCCCAGATATTTGAACATTATTTTGGTTGTATCAGTGGGAATGTTTCAAAGAGACTGTGATGTATATCAGTAGATCGTCCTCCCTAATGCACTGAGCCTCATCTGGTCAGTTGAAGACCCAAGTAGAGCACAAATGTTGAGCCTCTGGTTGGAGGAAATCCCTGTGTCTGTGTGAGCTTCACATCTTTCTCCTTCCTTCAGAATCACGTTCATTGTGTGTGGGTCATGAGCCTATTGCTTTTGGACTAGAATTTAGACTATTAATTCTTAGTTTTCAGGTCATGTTTGCCTTGAGCTACACCCTTAGCTCCCCCTAGAATTTTGTGAGCCAATTGTTTATAATAAATCTATCTATCTATCCATCTACCTATATCATGTTGGTTCTGCCTCTCTTAGAAAATCATTATCTAGCCTCAAAGTCTTCATTCTTATTTTACAGATGAAACTGAATGTGAGGATAATCCACAGTTCCATTGGCATGACAACTCACGTCCAAGCCTGTATGTATATACTTCTCTACCTCAGTGACTACAGAAAGGCTGAAGAAAGAGCCATATTGAAGTTAGAAACCTAACTGTGAGAAGAATGCTGAAGGAGGGGAGAGAAAGCTTTATAAGCAGAGGTGATAGCTTGACCTGAAGTGCAAGATTGAGAACATGTGATACTCTCAGGACAGTGTGGCTGGCTTTGAGGCTGGAGCCAATCACAATGAAAATAAAGTAGACACAATGTCCTGGAAACAAAGATGAAAGGGTTTTACTGCCAGAAGGTAGGGACAGCTCTTAGCATAAACCTTTTTAAATGGATGCCATTTGCTCCCAACACATGAGCTTCAGTCTCACAGCACAGTTACATTTCCTTCCACCCGAGGTGTTCCCAGGTAGTTTGTCCTGGCTCCACAAACTAACCAGATGCCCATTTTTTTCCTGAAAATATTTAACCAGAATTTTTTCTCAGATTTTTTTTTTTTTACACAGTTAAGAGCATAGTATGTATCTATACAAAATTTAAAGGACTTTTTTTTTTTGGACTGGAAATTTGCCATGCATGTATAATATATCCTGCAAACATTCCAGTTTTTTATTTCAAGATGTATGTCTGACCTGGAGGGTGTGGCTCAGATTTGAGCACCTCCCTAATAGGTACAAGGCCTGGGGTACAATCCCTAACACTGCTAACACCACAACATAAGCCCATTTATCTTTATCTCTGTCACCTCTATCTCCATAGACAGAGACATAGACATAGATATAGACATAAACACAGACACTGTATATAGATATCTGCAGCCATTCTAGGTGACTGATAACTCCAGACACTTCTCTAGAGGCTGTTACCAAAGAGCAGTATTTAAGAGCTTTGGGTATTGACTTACTGTGGTTATTCTATTAAAGAGAAGTCAACTGAAATATTTGTTTTTAAAAATCTGTAGAGAGGCTGGAGTTTCCTCTCCCTACTCTTAAGCACTAACGAGGACTATTTGCTTTGACTATAGCGCAGATGTCCCTTATTTGCCACATAACCACCTCAATACGACCCATCTGCTGGCCTTAAAACCTTATATGGATGATAAGAAAAATGACTCAGATTTCCACGGAGGTCCATAAACTTGTTATAAGTCTTCCAACACCTCGTGTCATGAGAATCAGTTCAGTCCTTCTCAAATGGTTTTACCAGCTGGTTGCCCTAACTTTGCTTGGCAGAAATAAATCACTGAATTAGAAGAGCTTTAGGCCACAGACCATAGAAACCTGAGTCAGTGCAAAGTGAGAAAGGCAGAGTGAAAAAGGAATGTCAACATCTTCCTGAGAGGTTCCTCACACCAGGTACTGAGACTCTTCGAAGGCTATGTCCCCTTAAATTAGGCTCAGTGCTTTACATTTAGATTCATAAACTACCACTCCTTGAGATCAGAGAAATGTTACTGACAAGACTACAGACCAAGGACTGCTGTTCTTATAATGCTCCAGTTCAACTTGACTGCTGGCCTGAGGGTGCATTCCTACAGCAGCCCTCCTACCACAGAGGTGGCCAGCAAACAGTGTTAACCCTGCAAGTCCTGCAGGAAAGGATGTGAGTTCCACAGCTGACTAGGAAGAGCCACAGCTTCAGAGACAAGACACTGTGTAAGTGCTTGATTATAAGAGGAGTAGGATAGAGGTGCCTGAGCTTTAAGAAGCTGAGCAACTTAGGACAACTGATATACTTGAGTCTTGGCCAGTGCTGGATAGGTTGAGAGTTTTATTTTTGCCATCTACTTCACATTGATTAAAGCATCCTATATGTGTAGTTTCTGAGATAATATGTTGGGCACCTAACACATACTCAATACTTCTTTTTCTATTCAAGGGTTTCTGGTTATACATTCGATCCTAGGTGGGATAGGTATAACAAAATCAACCTGTAGATGACCCACCTTACCACTATGCATGATATAGGGATGAAGGCACTTAATATTCAATTCTTAGTATCATACTTTGTAAAGTCTAGTGAAATTGAGTGGGAAATAACAGACTGCCTGTCACTGAGGTTTTCAAACCTTTTCTCTTTTTCCTCCCAGAAATAGTAAACAAGTACAATTTACCCTGCTTCTCTCCACTCCACGTAACCATCACAGAATGCAAATAGATTCCAGTGACTGTAAGCATTGGTTTGGTATTTTATTTGGCTAAGATTTCAGCTTAATCATTGGCTCCCCCAAAGCAGTATGGTTCATCACAGTCCAACTTGAGCTTTGCCTGTTCCATGTATGGGAATCTGTAACCCAGGAGAACAGTGCGCTCCAATGAGGGGTGGTTGGCTTTAGGCCCAAGCCTTGACCTTGAATTTGTTTTAAGAAACTCTGATGTGGGAGAACACAGGCACATTATGCAGATGCATGCAATTGGAAACAGCCTTTCTATGGTAAATGACAACCTGATCTTAACTCAATCCTCTTTGAAACAGAGTTCCTTGCTCAAACTTTTTAAAAAGTGTTGGTCTGTTCTTCCTGGCCTTTGCAGACACTGGCAACTGTTACTCTGAGGTGCAGCCACAGAGCACATACCTTGGGAAAAGAATATGGTGAACGCTCATCAGAGATGATCCTGTCTCTGGATTCGGGAAGGAGATCCTGTAGCAGCAGGCTCTTGTGTCAAGCAGGAGAGGCAAAATCCAAAGGGAAGGCTGGAGGAGCTATCTCAAGTTTCTGCGGTCCACCTCCTGGTTGAGACTGCCTTGTCTGGAATGACTAAAACACAACCCTTTGTGGGGGAAGCAGGAGTGAAAAGAGAAGTCACTGAAGCAGTGCTTCACATCTTGGAGGTGAGAAATGAGAGAGATGGATTAAGCAGAGAGAAGGATACTCTTGCTCTGGCCCATGACCATCTGATTACAAATCAGAGGGTGGCAAGATGCTCTGACTTCATACAAAACACATGTCCCTCCTTCTTCGGTTCCTGCACAGTGCGGAAGGCAGCCAACCTCCAGTGTCAAAGGCCAGCATTGTTGGCATATGTTTGCTTCCAGGGGAACCGTGGCGGAAGGTGGTGAAGTGGCCATCTCCTACTATGCACTTCACAGGAACTTGGGGCATTAAGGAAGAAAAGAGAAAACAGATTATCTAGGGAAGCAGCTTTCAGGAGGGTACTGCTCATACACAGTGGTGCCTGACTTCTTTTTTCACTGTTTACCCTAATTTTTGCCTTCAAGTTATTACTGTGAAATGGCCAGGAATGGGTGGTTCCCAAAGAACTTAGCATCATTTTATGAAATGATGCAAGAAATCTCCCACGGGCATCTTCAGTCGTGGATAGAATTGTCAGATTTAGCTATGAAAAGTACAAGATGCCCAATTGCATTTGAAGTTTAGATTGACAAATATTTCTTTCATGTAAGCATGTCACGTTTAAGCTTCACTGTCCTGTTGGGGATATACATATATTGGAGAATTTATGTTGTTTATATTAAATTCAAATTTAAGCACGCATCCTGCAATTTTTTTTTCTGGTAGTCCTACTCATGGGGTTCCAGACCACCCACAAGATTCCTTCCTCCTAGCCAGGCGGTGCTTAGGACTCTTGGGCTGATAATTAGCCATGAAAACCTCTTGCCACCTGCAACTTTGAACAATCAAACAGATTGAGTTCTCTCCTGCCCAATGGACTGCATTAATTTTCACAAGGCCCTGAAGTTGACCCTGGAGGGAGAGGTACATTAAACTTCCTGAGACCTGGAATGTACATTCTTCTCTCTGAGGGTTCTTTTCCTTGACTATAAAATGACTGTAGGAACTCAGAAATGAGTGCTGCTCTTCACTGAGCTGGACACTTTTTGTTTGTTCCCATTTCTTTCAATAATGCTGCCAGGTAGGCCTTGTGATTTTGATTTTTCGGATTTACATTTTATAAAGCTCAAGAAGAATGGAGGTCCCAGGGGTAGAGGTCTGAGAGGAACTCGAATCCATCTGATGACAAATCCTTAAATTTTTTCAGTTTATTGTGTTACTTTTCTGAATTTTTCTGGATGCTCATGTGTGTGTGTGTGATTATTTGTCTGTTGGTTGATTGTTCAGAATTAGAAAATCCAGGCGTATGATACAATTAAAAAAAAGAAGGAAAAGTAACACTGCCATTCTTATCTGGATTCCATCCATTCTATTTTTCTCCTCCCTTCAGATAATCAGTCAATTAGCAGTTTTTAGTCTATTCATTTTCTTCCTTCCACAAAGTCATCTTCTAGACAAATATTTCTGTACTTCCCCCTTTTCACTTAATACATGCTGGAGAGAGCTTCTTGCTTCTGCAAGATAGAGAAGTATCTTGCTCTCTTAATGAGTGCCTACTATTCTTTTGTGAGGATGTATTCACTAAAATTGATTATATTAGTGATTTATAGTAGTTTACATAGGTTTCTTTTCCAGTTTTTTTTAAATAAGGTCTTTTGAGACAGGGTCTCGCTTTGTGGTTCAGGTTGGCCCTGAGCTCAGCCTCAAATTCACATCACAGCAATCCTCCTGCCTCTGCCTCCCGAGAGCTGGGATTACAGGCGTGAGCCACCATGCCTGGCACTGTGGTATGTGGTACTGGTTGCTGCTGGGTCTGAGTCTCCACACCCAGTATGATATGTAGTTACCGGGGATTGAACCCGGGTCCTTGCGCTTTCAAGACAGGTGCCGGAACCACTGAGCTAACTCCCTGGCCCTCTTTTCCAGTTTTTGTTACTTTTACAAATAGTGCTTGCAACAAATACCTTTCTGTATGCCTTTTCTGTGTGTGGAATACAGAGTTCTAAGTATAGTCAGTTGCTCAAAGGAGAAGTACAGAAATAATCTTTTATAGATAATGCCACACTGCCCTCCAGAGAGGGGGAAGCAATAGTTGGGCCCCTCTCCGTAATATGCAGATCATCTTTTGACCCATAGGATTCATCATCCAATTCTGTGACCTTTGCCCATCTAATAGGTTAGAAAATGGTGCCTCGTTATGATTTTGACTTGAATTTAACTTATTATAAATAGCACTGGAGAGTCTTTTCATGTGTCTGAACCATTTGTATTTGTGTGTAGCATTGCCTATCTGGGTGGAGTGGGGTGCCAGGGATAATGATGAAATGTAGATATATTTCTCATGTTCGTTTGTTGGGCTTTGGTTCTTAACTCCTAGAATTCATATTGTAGTCTCAGGAAATTTTACTCTGTGCCTTTCACTTAGTTTCAAATATTTGTAGGCTATATTTTAACTTTGTGCATTATGATTTTTCTAGTGCAAAGTATTTGACTTTTTCAGTCAAATTTATGGCTTCAAAAGCGTTATGTCAAATTTAGACTTTTCTCACTTCAAGATTCTAAAATAAATTCTCCAATGTGGTTTTGAAGTATCCTGTCATATTTTCATATTTTAAAACAACTAAATATATTGACCTAACAGAAATTTATGTATTTCTCCTTTTAATCTTAAAGGTTTTATTTCAGATATATAATTTTCTCTTGACATCTTGTAGTGGATTCTTCTGTTGTTCTAGGTTATTATCCCACCTCAGTTTCCATAAGAGGGTTTTAGGTCATTTCCTGTTTCTGGGTGACCTGATGTAAACGGAGGAAGGAGTTTGTACATCTTCCATTGATGTGTATTAGACAAATGATTGCCTAAAATTTTTACCAAATGAAGTCATATTATACATTTAGTTTGGCTTTAAGGAACTCCATAAATTTCTATCACCTTTCTTGTTTCTGTCCCTCTCTCCTACAAGAATAGAATGTCCCAAATACAGAATTTTTCTTCAGCCTAGGTTCAACAGATCCACAGCTACCAAGAAATAATGGGAATGGGAAATAAATGTTTACTGCTATAAACTGATGAGACTTTAGGATTGTTTGTAAAGCCAAAGCTGACTAATTCACATCATTAATTATATCTGTGTTTATCCCTTGGATCATGAAATATAATACCCATGTAAAAAAGGAGAAAAACAGCCCTTGTCCTAAATTATCACCAAATTAAGTCCCATATGATCATCACCACTCATGTCAAGAAGCAAAATACTGCCAGCCTTGCAAAACAAGATCCCTTCCCTGTTGCTAAGGACTGTGGTGGGTCTTTGCCAGAATCACTTGTGCAAGTTCCAGTTGATGTTCTGATAAAATGAAGACTGGACACGGACACAAGCAGTGAAGATGCGGGGAGAAGACAGCCATGTTAGTTTCTCTCTCACTGAGACAATGCACCTGGCATCAGAAGTTAAAGGGCAAATGATTTATTTAGCTCATAGTATATAGAGGTTTCGGTCCATAATTGGCTGGTTCCAAGGCAGCGTGGCACATGGCAGTGGGATGTCACAGAGACAAAAAACAGTTCATGATGGTGAAATGGCCAAAACAATAAGACACCTTAACAGCATCTTTCTGCCCCTTTAATCTTATTCAGATTACCAGCATTAGAGTTGTGCCATGCCAACCACAGGTAGTGGTTTAGTATCACACACTCTCAATCCCAGCATTGCACGCATTAAAGTCAGCCGCCTCTGACTGCATGAGGCTTTGGAGGAACATCTAGACCTAAACCAACCAAACAGTCCTCTGTGAGACAAAGAAGGAGTCCTAAAATAAGTCAACTCTATGAACTCTGCAAATGTCTTAGTTTTGATCTAAAACTTCTAGATTCCAGAACTAGAAGAAACTAAATTTCTGTGAGCTGAAGCACCTGGTCAGGAATACTTTGTTATAGCACTTGAGGCAAATCAACACCCTTAGAATCCACTCCTCACCCCTTACCAGTCACAGAATCTAGGCTTTCTTTCTTTTTTTTCTTTTTTAGTATTTTTTAGGTTTTTTCTTTTTTGAGATGGGGTCTCGCTTTGTGGTTCAGGCTGGCCCTGAGCTCAGCCTCAAACTCACATCGCAGCAATCCTCCTGCCTCTGCCTCCCAGGTGCTGGGATTACAGGCATGAGCCACCACACTTGGCACTGTGGTATGTGGTTTTGATTGCTGCTGGGCGTGAGTCTCCACACCCAGTATAGTATGTGGTTACCGGGGATCGAACCCGGGTCCTTGCACTTGCAAGACAGGCACCAGAACCACTGAGCTAACTCCCTGGCCCAGCATCTATGCTTTCTTCCAACATTCTGTTCCTTGTTCTTTTGATCTACATAGAAATATAATTATCCACTACATTTGTGTCTGTACACGTATGTGTTCATATGTTTGAGAACTTGTGTTCAGGAATTTGTTTATGAGTTAATCATGTTCTTTGTTATAAAAATATTCTAATTGTATTACCTGTTCTACTATTTGTGAATTTCTCAATTGTTTCCTTTTGGGGCCCGTTATAAATAATATTGCCATAAATTCTTGTACACATCTTTCAGTGCTAATGCACACATATTTCTGGTAAGTATGGACCTAGGAAGAGACCTGGGGGGCCGGGGATTTAGCTCAGTGGTTCTGGCTCCTGTCTTGCAAGTGCAAGGCCCTGGTTCAATCCCCAGTAACCACATAGAGTGCTGGGCATGGAGACTCACGCCCAGCAGCAATCAGTACCACATATCACAGTGCTGGGTGTGGTGGCTCATGCCTGTAATCCCAGCACTTGGGAGGCAGAGGCAGGAGGATTGCTGTGTTGTGAGTTTGAGGCTGAGCTCAGGGCCAGCCTGAACCACAAAAGCGAGACCTTGTCTCAAAAAAAAAAAAAAAAAAAAAAAAAAAAAAAAAAAAAAAAAAAAAAAAAAAAAAAAGAAGAGAACTGGGGTATTATGGGATATGTGTAGGTTTGCTTTTAGTAGACATGTCAAACACTCATTATTCCAAAGTGGTTTAGCAATTTATATTCCCATCAACAGTTCTATTCCTTTACATTTTTCCCAATATAATTTTGTCATTCAAGAATATAAAATGGTTCATCATTATGGCTTTGTATTTTTGTGATTAGAAAGGAAGGTAAATGTTTTTCACGTATTTATTGGTCATTAGAATATTCTCTTTTGGAATGTCTTTTTTCCCAATAGATGTATGTTTTTGTAGATTTATTTTTCTTATCACTTTGATATGTTCCTTACATACTATGAAAGCAAATGCTTTGTTAGTCATATATGGAATAAGAATATATTTATAAATATATTCTTCCACTCCACAAAAATATCAACTTGTGCCCTACTTTATATTATATTCAATATCAACTTCAGTATATCATATGTCTAAATGAAAAAAAAGATAAAACTATACAATTTTAAGAGGTGACATAAAAGAATAGCTTTGTGATTTTGAATTAGTGGGAATCTACTTAAGCGGGGTGTGAAAAAATAGACTAGCAAACTTGATAATAATCCGATATCATCTTAAAAAAGCAAGCCCACCGGAAAATAATTATTTTAAGCTTATATAAGTAAGTGTAAGGTGAATATTTATTTTCATAAGTGGAAATTTATGGACAATATTTAAAGTTTACACATCAAGAAATAATACTGCAGACATTATTTAAACATTGAAAAACAAAGATTGCACATATTATACCACTGTTTGGGGGCTAGGACTGGAGGTGAGGGTGGATAGGTGGCTGAAAAAGTAATGGAGAAAAAATTGTTGGCTTTTATTGTAATCTCTATATACTAATTTAATTTAACTGTACATATGCATTACTTTGAACTTTTTAAAAAAGATACTTTTTTAAATTAAGGATTTTTAAACATTTAATAAAATATCTGTAGTGGAGATGACACATGCTCTCAACCTTGAACAATAAACTAAAAAATTATTTTAAGTCTTTTATATACAGTAAAATCTTAGTTTGTAAGCATAATTCATTCCAGAAACATGCTTGCAACCCCAAACACCTAGATATCAAAGTGAACTTCCTCATAAGAAATAATGGAAACTCAGATAATCCATTTCATAAACCCCAAAATTCATATAAAATGATTATAGTACTGTCATATAATACAATATAATAAAGAAAATACAAAATATAAGGAAAAGTAAACAAATTTACCTGCCCTTAGCTTTCAAAATCTTCAAGGCTGGTGTGAGAGAGACAAGAGAGAGGAGAGCTACTATATAGGATGACTTGTGCCTCACAAGCGGAATCATTGCTGTCTATTAACTCAATGGAATCTTTTTTCTTTTCATATAACTTTAACAAGGAATCTACCCAATGACCCTTGCTCTTCCCTCCTTTTAGGGATTTTGCAGGAATGTAACCTTGCATTACTGTTAAAAGATCTATTGCTTGCACTGCTACAGCCTTGTTCAAGTGGTACTTTTCTACAAGCTTTTGCATTGTTTCCCACATTTTACACATATCCCTAACCCCATCTGAAGTAAATGATTCCTTCATGTTCTTCTCTTCTTCTTCTGCAGACAAGGTCTCCTCCTTAACCTCTTATTGTTGGGAGATGATCACTCATAATCTGAGAATGTGAGGGAGAAAGGGGCAACTGAGGGGTGAATCATTGACTCCACTGTGACCTTTTGATGTTCAGCATCATGTACTTCTTTTATTCTAAAACATTACTTATTTATTAAGTTAAAATTTATTATAAATGTTTGTATGTCTTACAGAACACTTGCAAAATAAGTTATATACTCACAATTCAAGATCTTAACATATTATACTGCATGATAAAAATCAGCATTTTATATTTTAATTTATAACATATTCATGTTAGCTTTACTGGGAAATGATCTTTTATTTAAAGTGTTTACATATTCACTAAAATCGTCAGGTAAGTTGCATGCTTAAGAAGATCCCGCAGGTTTATTCTATGTCTTCAAATAGTCCCAGGACACCTTTGTGAACTCTTTCGGGCTATAAGGAACCAGTTGGGGAAGGATATTTCTAACTTGTTAATGCTGCCATTATTGCTAAACATGTTATGGCTTCCAGATGTTGCATCAACTGCAGTTGTCAGAACAAAGCATGGTGTAATTGAAACAATATTCATTTTGTAATCAGAAGGTCTGTCTAAGTTCAGACCAAGACCTTATTTGAGTGAATCATGTGAAGCCCCCAATTCTTTGGACAGCCCAGCTACAATGTGAGCCTAACAAATACTGATCTTACCTAAGTGAAATTATTTCCTAAACTATCTAACATTTGTCTCCATAGTATTGGCAGAAAAACTTCATGACAAATTGCAATGGCAGTATTTTAAACATAAATTCGGTACAAACATAATAGTATCTTCATCCTTTTTGTTTTATTCTTGAAGTTTAGTGAGTAGTATATATTTATGGAACATAAAGCTATATGTTAGGAGATACCGATATGCAAAGAAGAATGTGTACCAGGCACCATACAATTTATACATAGCTTTGGTAAAGTGCCTTTAACATGAATATATTTGTGTATTTTCCTGGTTGTACTACCTTCAAGAAGTTATTTTCTTTTCTCCAGCTTCAGTTTCTTTATCCATAACATGAAATGATTGGAACTTTTTGTATAGTTTGGTTTCACTGATTCTCAGTGTTCTATGTCCATCAAGACCCATTCAATCCTTTTATAAAATAACAAAATTTATTTAGCCATTCATCTGTTGATGTGCATATAGGCTGCTCCCAAGATTTAGCTATCATGAAATGTACTGCTGAAAACATGGGTATGAATATATTCCTGTAAGGTGATGTGCTTATCTCTTTCAAGAAGATACCTAGAGGGGGAATAGCTGGATCAAATGGAAGATATATTCTTAGTGCTTCTTAAAATGTGGTGTTTATACACAGTGGGATACTGCTCTGCTACAAAGGATGCATTTGAACCATTTGTAGAAAAAATGGATGCCTCTTAAAAACAATGCTAAGTGGGATAAATGAGACACATAAACTTAAATACTGTGTAGTTTCACTCATGCAAAAATAAAAATGTAAATAAAAGAGCAAAGTAAGGGAAAGAAAAGGTCATATTTATGTATAATAGAGCAGTACTCTACCATAAAGAAGGATAATTTGATTCATTTGTAGGAAAATGTATGTACCTTGGAACCAAAAGCTTATGTGAAATAAATCAGACACACAAGCCCAAATAATGCATGATTTCTCTTATACAAGAGACTCAAAATCTACTTAAGTTAAAGAGCAAAATAAATGATAGTTAACAAGAAACAAGGAGATAGAACTATTGCAAATGAGAAGAGGACCAAGAGGCAGAGCTAGGACAAGGGAAGGGAAGGCAGAGTGGGGAAGGAGGATTAAGAAGTGAATTTATATCTGTTATGTCCACATACCAACTTCCCACAACAAATGTAATCATTATGTAACCACAAACACACACTAATAAAAAATGAATAGAAGAGTTATTTTTGACTACTGTGGCCATTCTCAGTATATGAGATAGGGTGCAATAAGAAATCAGAGCACAGAGGAAACTGGTAACTGGTGACAACATTGCTGAGATGCCAAAGAAAGCACAGGGAAGCCTCAGAGATGGGCAACCACAGGAGACCTTTGTCTGCCCTGAGACATAGGGACAAAGGAAAAACTGAGATTGCCTGAGCCCAAAGCTCAGGTTCACCTGGAGGAAGAAAGTAACATATAGGCTTCTCTGATGGCCAGAGAGATGTCAATGCCTGAATCACAGAAGTAGTGGCAGCCCTGGCCTTGGCTCTCCTCTGCATCATCGGCAACTTCAATCCACCTGGAGCTCTTGCAACAGGAGATTAGAAGTGCAGTCTTCCAGGATCATCATGGCCATTGCAGGTGAGGCAGGAGAAGGGTAAGGGCTGGATCTGAGTACTAACAGCTCACAGACTGGTCCCTTTCCAGAAGTCTCCATACTCCTTCAAGGAACTTGGGACAAGTTCATAATGACAGTGGAACGGTTTCACTCATGTGTATTACCTAAGATCTAGAAAAGATTGTCTTTATCTTTCCAATGAGGAAACAGAAACTTAGCTTGCTCAAATACACACAGCAGGTAGACAAGAAGTAAATCTTGAATATACAACCACTTACCTCCAATGGACAAAGTGTATGTCCATTGGTTTTAAACAATCTCAGCAAGACAGGTGTTTAGAGAATAGCAGGGTATCTATTTCCTCACATGAGAAATGGGACCTGAAAGAACTGCCACAGGAATCTTTTACTTGCATAGACTGGAGTCATAGGCTTTAGATAAAGAGTAGGTTTGGGGCATTCTGGAAGGATATGTATGACTTGAAGGGTATTTTGATTTTATTTTGCTTTTTGATTTTGCTTTTATTCCTCAGAGAAAGAACCTTTTTCTCTTCATATTTGATGTACATTTTGAGCAATGAAACATAATATCAGGAACCCTAACAGGCTAGTTAGTTGGGGTTTAGGGTAAGTTGTCATATCACACAGCTCTGGAGTCCCATGAGCTTCCCAGAGAATACCTCAAGTCCACCCTACAACTCTCATGCCTTGAGCCACAACCAAAGGCTACTTGCCCATTTGACATTAGCTGTCTTGGGCAACTGGGTCTCTATTGACCGTGCATCTGAGAACTTTTGGGAATACTGTTTACTCCTTGAGAAATCTGGAATGAATTAAGCTGAATAAATTGGCTCTCAACTTGGTTGTTTCAGATGGCAGAAAAGAAATAACATATGCTGCTTTCCTCCCATTTTCTTCTTTTATTCCTTGGTGGAGGGAGAAATAAAAACACACCCATATCCATGGAAAAATTAGACCTGGTCAAATCATGCTGTACTTCTCCGGCAAGTAGAAGCCTTTGATCAGAAGATTAAGGTGTCTCAGAAGAGTGTTAGGGTAGGAAGAAATCTGAGCGATTCACTCTAATGCATGTGCACAGTGTATGCAGCATAAATCTAAGAGGAAGAAGAGTGTTCACAGAGCCAAACTGTAGCTGAGTTGGTGGGGCTACTGGTGCAGTAAGCAAACACAACAAAGCATTTTCCCTTCTTAATCCCTCACTGACCTTACCTTTCTCCTCGGGGCCAAATATTCATCAAAACAAAGTCACAGGAGGTCTTTGAAGCTGTATGCAGACAGAGATTAGAGGGAAAACTATCAGAAGAAATAACCTAGGTGTAAGAAATCACAAATATACCTGACACATGCACTACTTTAACTGCTGAATTTTGGGTTAAATAATTGAGGAAAACAGGGAGAGCTGGGAATTTTGTGCTAAGTTCTGTGTACACTATCACCTCATTTATTTGGAACAGTAGCCTCGTAATAGGGACTATCACAGTGTTTACCTTACAGAAGATAAAACTTGGAGATTAAGTAAATTTCACAGACTCATTATAAGCCAGATTTCAATATTAAGTCTTTCTAAGCATGGTGCTCAGTCTTTAAGACCTTGTATCAAATTATGTCTGATGGATGTAGTGATGTGCCACTCAGAATCCCTATCAAGAAAGGATTGGTCATCTGTGCTGCTAGAAGTGATGCCAGTAGATAGCTTCCAGCTGTCAGTTTTTTTATATAAATGCAAAGACCCCCTTTTCCAGGAAGGCTAATATCCAACAGTCTCGCTAGACCTACTTTCATAGCCTTCCTTTTATTGGGGAGCAATAAGTTCCAGTGAGAAAGGGGATTCCCTAGTCACCTTGATAAGATCAGAACCCACAACACTTACACTTGTTTAGTATATATCTTCACTTACCTTTGAGACCTCTACTATAAAGCTTATGTTTCTTGGTCACTTGATACTTAAGGTAAAGCCGGGAGGCTAGTATGTCCTGGCTATACGCACAGAGCACTTATAAGCATGTCCTCAAAGTATGTCCATTTGAGTATAAATGACTGAAACTTATCATTCTTTATGTCAGAGTGATACTCTATTATATATATACATATATATATATATATATATATATATATATATATATATATATATATATATATATATATATATATATATATATATGTAAAAACCTCACATCTTCTTTATCCAGTCTTCAGTTGATGGGCATTTGGGTTGTTTTCAAGACTTAGCTATCACAAACTGAGCTGCTATAAACATAGGTGCACATATGTTGCTGTGATATGAATCTTTTAATTCTTTCACATATATCCCTCCCAGAGAATAGCAGGGTCAAATGGGAACTCTAATCCTAGTTTTTTGGAGAATCTCAACATTGATCTCCACAGTGGTTGTACCAGCCTACATTCCCACCATTAGTGTAGAAGGGTTCCTTTCTCTCTGCAACCTTGCCAACATTTATTGTTGGTTAATTTCAAGATAGCAGCCATTTTTTGTGGAGTGAGATGGAATCTCAGTGTTGTTTTCATCTGTATCACTCGAATGTCCAGTAATGTTGAATATTTCTTCATATGCTTCTCAGCTGCTTTTATGTCTTCCTCTGAAAAATGTCCGTTCATTTCAGATGCCCATTTTTGAACTGGATCTTTAAATTTGGGGGGCTGATTTTTTAAGCTCTGTATATATTCTAGGTATTAGCCCTTTGTCTGAGAAACAGCTGATAATTTTTTCCCCCATATTGTTGGTTGTCTTTTCACTCGGCTTTTTTTTTTTTTTTTTTTTTTTTTTTTTTTTTTTTTTTTTTTTTTTTTTTTTTTTGCTGTGCAGAAGCTTTTTAACAAGAAGGGATTTCATTTGTTGAGTCCTTCTGCTAGTTCTCCTGCTATAGAGGTTTTGTTCATAAAGTGTTTTTATAAGCAAGTGTCTCCAAGAGTTTTACCTATCCTATTTTTCAGCATGTTTGGTGTTTCTGCTTTAATATTCAGGTCTCAAATCCACTTTGATTTTAGTTTAGTGCATGGTGAGAGAGATAGATCTAGTTTTAGTCTTTGGTAGGTTAAAGCCCAGTTTTTCCAGCACCATTTTTTGAATTTCAGATAGTGAATGATCTTTGTTTCCTGAATCAAATATTACTTGCTCAGTCTTTTTTTAAATGCAGCTGAAATACCTTATTTAGTATTTGTTCATCTGCACTTATTTTGACTCTTTATAGAACACGTTTTGATTGCCCTACTTTAATGGCTTCTGGTTTATTTTAGGTTTCTATTTTTTCTTCAATAAACTTCAATATCTTGTAACAGATATCTTATCATATCTTTCATAAGAAATGTCTGTTTCAATTAAGTTTGCAGATGTACTTACATAAAGTTGTTCTTTGTAATTATTTCATTCTTTATACTGAATGTTGTTTGTCAGGGATATTTGGGAGCTTTTGTGGTTGTTTGCCTCTTTCTGTTTGTTCATGAACGTGGTATTGCATTGAATCTGTCACTACCCTTCCTGCACCACACACTGCTAGATCCAGTGGTATACACAGGAAGACAATCCCCAGAACTTCCTCCCCTGGAAAGTATGGCTCAGTACTCTCTTGGTGTGGAGGTAGATGTTATAGTCTCCTTTGATTTAAAGAATTAGGGGATCAGGATGTTAAGAAGCTTCCCAAGTTTAAAAATTATTTCTTATGTGCTCAGGGTTTTAGAACCTAGACCTCTTGAGCTTTTTCTTTTATAGAGGCCTTTCTCAGAGTGTGAGCTGACCAGAAGCTAAAGCAGAATCACCTAGGAAAAAAATCATAATTAATTATCCTCACCCCAAATATCATGTGTCAGAATCTCTAGGGACTTGGAGTGCTGGAGTTTGTACAGTAAACAATCACATTCATGATTATTTCCATTCAATTCTGAGAGCCCCTGTTGGCTTTCCTGTTAAATCATTTGATAAGGAAGAACACTTAATAAGTTATTTGTCCCTGAATGCCCATCCTGGTGACTGGCTTTCCTGGAAGAGGAAATTATAGCCATGGTTCTCGTGTGATTATCCCATTTAAAATTAAATAGCTTTGTATTGCTGATTCCAGTACTTCCAGTGTCAGGCAGGGGAAGCATTTGCAAGAGGACATTTCTACAATTGGCTACTAGCTCCAGACACACACATGGCATCAGGAAAGGAGGAGGATCAGCTTGGGGTTGTGGAAGTATTAGCACAGGAAATTAAGTGAAAAAATGGATTAAGAGTGGACTGTTAGAGCTCTGCATTACAATGAGATATAGTACACTGAAATCCCAATAAATCTCACTCCACAAAGAATGGTGGCTATCTGAGAATTAGCCAGTAACAAATGCTGGCCAGGCTCCACTGTTGGTGGGAGTATAGACTCCTACAACCCCTGTGGAGATCAGTTAGAGGATTTCTCAAAAAACTACAGTTGGAGGTGCCATTTGACTTTGCTATTTCTCTGCTATGTATATACACAAAAGAATTAAAAGATTCATATCACAATGACATATGGGCATATGTGCACCCATGTTTATAACAGCTCAGTTTGTGATTGCCAAATCTTGGAAACAACCAAAATGTCCCTCAACTGGACACTGGATAAAAATGTTGTAGTTCTTTTTATAGAATGGAGTATTACTCTGCCATAAAAAATGACAAGATTGAAATGTTTATACTCAAATGGATGTACATTCAGGACATCCTCAAGTGAAATAAATAGGTCACAGATGTGTAAGTATCATATATTTTCTCTGGTATGAGAAAATAAAGATGTAAATGAGTTCTAGAATGTATGTTGTATATTGTGAAATAGAAAATACTCAAAGGGACATGGAGAGAATGGGTAAATAATGAAGGGAAAATAATGAGATTATAATAAAAAAGAAAGGAAACAAAGCTTATGTATATAGGGGGCAAAGGTGATAGGGTAGGTAGGGGTATGGGAAAAAATGAGAATTAAGTTGTCGTATACTGGTACAAATTCTCATTGTTGACTGCAATCATGATGTGTATATGTAATGTACCAATAAAGGTTTCATTTATAAAGAAGAAGTCGGTTTTCTAAGTTCTTTATCAGGTAAGAGATTTTCCTCCCTTTTATCTCTGGTTTGCTTTGTCTCTGTTTTGCATTTGTTTGCTTCCTGGGCTCTTGGAAGTTCGTGAATATTGATTTTGCTGGAAAGGGATTAGAAAACTGTCTCCTATCTTCTCGCTTTACCTTCCATCACAGGTGACATTCATTTGTGCTCCGTTTGCTCACTGACTCCATCATAATGGGTAATACCTAGATCTGTTTTGCAATTGAGCCTCAGACCCTAGGCTGGGGAGTGCAGGCCATACCCTTGGCAGGGCAGAGAGAAGAGAGACTTTCCTGAAAGCCTGAAGAGAAGACTGAAGGTGAGTAACTGGGCGCCATAATTTTCTTGTATGACCGTCTTATCTCTACCATTTTCCAGCAGTGTGCTTTACACTTCGTTGTGTCTTAATTTCCTTCTATGTAAAAAAGAAAATGATTGGAATACATAATAAATACTGAAAACCATAAACAGTGTCCCATACAGCGTCACTTGCTGTGAGGTACCTACACACACACTTATGTGTATACATAGATTGACTCGCATGTGCTTTCTTCAGAAGAAAGAGAAACGGGGAGGGTAGCAACAAGTTACAGGAAAGTGAGGGAAGGAGGCCATATTACAAAGCACATAAAGGTTCCCGGATGAAGCACCTCTTGTGGCCTCACTAACTTCTGGTATCTTTCTCCTTGGTTACTTGATGAGAATCCTAAGGAGGGAGTTTAAGACAATTCAGTTTTTCCCAGAGGACATTCAGTGAGATAAAGGTATTTCTGAGAGAGAGCTTCACCTGGGGCTTGGCCTAGAAACAGAGAAAGTTAAAAAGAATTTGGTTGTGAGACTGCTTCTCTAGCTCAGTTGTTGAGGCATCTCATACTAGGGTATCATTTTCTAACCCCTAATGCTACTGATTTAAATGTTAATCATGTTTTTAAAAAATACCTTCTCAGTGATATATAGAAGATGTTTAACCAAATGTCTGGCACAACAGCCTCTCAAGTTGACATGAAATGAATTATCAATGTAACCATAAAGAGTTCAGGAAAAAATAAGCAAATTACTGTGATTATTAATCCTGATATGTCAACTTCTTCTGATTATGAAATGTCTAGATTAGTAAAGCAAGTTCTTGGACGTGTCTGGTGGCTGGTGGAAGCATGACTGTGGGTAATACCTATGCCCACTCCTCCTTTCCTCGCTGACATAGCCAATGTGAGCAGAGCAGCTTTGCTTTGCTGGGCCCTTCTGCTATGATGTTTCTGCCTTGAGGAAGGGGCTCTTCCTGGGCACGAACTGAATCCTCTCAAACGTGAGCCAGATAAACTTCTTTTCCTTTAAATTGTAAGTGTTGAGTGATGTGTCCAGAAATAGGAAAGCTACTGAATACAGTTGCCTAACACTAAAGGTATTACTATTAATTAAGATGGGCTGATATGTCTGGGATTTAGCTCAGTGGTTCCAGCGCCTGCCTTTCAAGCACAAAGGCCTGGTTCGATACCTGGTAACCATATACAACAATGTCAGGTGTGGAGATTCACGCCCACCAGTAATCAGAACCACATACCACAGTGCTGGGCATGGTGGTTCACACCTGTAATCCCAGCACTTGGGCGGCAGAGGCAGGAGGATTTCTATGAGTTCAAGTCTGAGCTCAGGGCCAGCCTGAACTCCAAAGTGAGACCCTGTCTCAAAAAAAAAAAAAAAAAAGGATAGGCTGAGATAGTTTAAAGGCCATTTAAATATCTGACTAAATAAGATGAACTGTAGAATTTCACCATCATTTTAACTTCATGTGTCTGGGAGAAGATCACTAAAATTTTTTTAGAAATTAATAATTCTAATGAAAATGAAACTAATATATAAATATATATGTATTTATAATTGTACATAAAATTCATAATAATTTGGATTTTTGTTTTCCTGAATGAATTATTTTCTAAATAATTTTTTTGAATGTTTACCTGTCAATAGGGAATGAAAGGAATCTCTCTCCTTGGAGTAACAGGAGAGTGGGAAGAAAAACTACAACAAATAATGAAGTAAGTTACAGAGAATGTCAGATAATAATAAAGTACAATGAAGAAATATAAAGCCACGGAAGATAGGAAGCACTATGGCAAAAGTCGGGTTAGGAGAGAGCAGTGTTTTTAACAAGGCGATCTGGAAAATGTCACTAAGGAGGTAAAGTTTAAAATCAAAATTACAAAGTATAGAAGGCAGAACAAGCTGTATGCATATTTAGGAGCAGAAAACATTTAGATAGAAAAAATAACAAGTGAGAAGGCAGAAAGAGTCAGGAAGGTTCTTAGGGTTGATCAAGAATAATAAGGTGGTCAGTGAGGCTGAAGAGGGGAGAGGGATAGATGTCAAAGCCAGAAGGCCACAGGGACTAGAGAGTATGGCTCCTGCAACATCATAGGAGATTACGAGGGTTAGGGGAGAAATGGGAATCATAGAGGGGTCTTGTGTAGTGGTGGACATGACCTCCTTTATATTGTTAATGTATCACTCTGGCAATAAATGAGTATGATTGGAATATATATATATTGTCTAAGCAGTTGTATAAGTTCTCCATAACTGGTTCCCTACCAAGGCCATTTTTCCATTTTATGTGGTGCTTTTGTTTTGTTTCAAGATACATATTTGAGTACACTGGGTACGAACTAAGCTACATATAGGTAAAACACACAGATTAGTAAGCTTTGATATATGTACACACCTGTGGAACCATCACCACTTCAGCGTGGAGAAATAGCCACTGCTCAGCAAAGTTTCCCCATGTGATGGGATTTTTATTTGACCGCCAAATGCATCCCTTGGTTGCTGCTTTAAAAGTGAGGCTGAGTGGGTGGTGTGTGTGATGAAGGCAGTGGCATTGCTCTCTGTATTGACTAAGAACTTGATCACCTCTCTACACTACTATTTGTGGTGAGTTTGTCTCTCTTTGGCTGACTTTAAGAATATCTCAGAGGGTATGTATACAGTCATTTTCAATGATTTAAAAAATTTCATTGCATATTTAAAATTTTGCTTTGGTTGTTTTTTATTTATTTTTTGAATCTTTATTGGTACATTATATATACACATCACAATCACACTCAACAGTGAGAATTTTTACCAGAATTTGACATGACTTAATTCTCATTTTTTTCCCATTCCCGTGCCCAACCTACAACCTCTTGCTCCCTATACATAAGCTTTGTTTCCTTTTTTTTTACCATCATATTTTTCTTTTGCCTCATTACTTATCCCTACCCACTGTTTCCTTTTGAGTAGGTGTGACACATATTTCTGAGTTGGAAGAGAGAGAACTCATATTTATGTGGCACATATTTCTTACCAAGATGCTTTGGTGGCTATCCACCCAGCCCCTTGCAGCTATTTTGGTTCTGTGCAGGGAGACTAATCTATTTGGTTTGCAGAGTAAGATTCTAACAGATAGATCTAAGTCAATTAAATTGGATGAAGAATGTGGCTGAAGAAAGAATTTTCCCCCAAGGGATAAATATATTCAACTTCTGCATTATTACCTTTGGCAATAATTTCTCCCTCAAAACTAATTAAGAAATATGGCTATGTTATTGTTAACTTCCTAAATTTTACCATTGATTTCCCTTCTATCTCATCCTAACCCTCCCTCTGAAGAGCAATTCTTTTTTTTTTTAAATAAAATTTTTCTTTTTATTTATTTTATTTTA
>PVIR01004057.1:37050-82137 GCA_004026965.1 Petromus typicus
ATTAAATATACACATCGTGATTGCACTCCATAATGGGGATTTGTACCAGTATAAGACACAACTTAATTCTCATTTTTTCCCATAGCCCCACCCACCCTACCACCCCCCCATATATATAAAATTTGTTTCCTTACTTTTTTGTTACAATCTCAACATTGTCCCCTTTCACCTTATTTTACATTGAGCATTTTCTATTTCATATTGTGAAATGAAGAGCAATTCTTAAACAATTGATTAATGAATTTTGCCGGTACTATCCACAGAACCTTAGAATTTTCTTTTGCCCAATATGCTGCTTTCCCAGGTTGATGTCTTCTCTCATGACCGTGCATGAACTCCTGAACTATCTCATCACCTTTACTCTTACCAAACAGTGCTCATTTTCTCAGTCCAGAACCATGCATAACCCATAAGTGGGTTTGTAAATTTCTTGTCCTACAAAAACTTGCAATTCCCACTGCATATAGTTGCATGATTATGATTATTATTATATTACATACAGCAACATATGTCTTGCTCAACTGCAATGTAAGTATTCCCACAATCCCCACATTGTATGAGAGGAGAGTGAAGATTGGGAATTCACCTGGTTGAATGTGCAAGTGTTCAGAAGAATGAAGAAAGCAGAAGCAGCGGACATGGACAGTAGGGTCCTGATTTTCTGTGCCACCATGTAAAGGGCTGCTGTACAGACCATCACACTGAATGGTTGTTAAGAAAGAAGTTCCCATTATATTGAGCTTCTGACATTTGAACATTGATTTTCGTAATAGTTAACCTATTATGAGTAATGTAACTGCTGCTCAAGATGAACTTAAGTGACAAAACTTTATGAGAAAAAGGATACTGTGGAAGACAGCCAAGAAAATCAACACATGAGAAACGATTCACTTGGGCATAAATAAAAATTATACCAAACTTGCAAATAACTCCAAAGAGGTTAACAAAAAGTAAAAGTAAAAGGGCAACTGGTATTTCATCAAGAATAAGAAGTCATGAAAGAAAATTAGGAAGATATACATATGGGTATATGAAAGTATGAAAAAAATTAAAATGTAATATAGAAAAATAGAACTATTAAAATTGTGTAAATCTTCTGTGGCATGTTTTCTTTGAGCAACATTGATTGTAGTAATAAAGACTTATCTAAGGATATGATTCAGAAAAAAATATATGTTTGAAACATAGAGACCTGTCTGGTATATTGGAAAGGTTTCATGCATAGGTATGAATGCATCCCACAGAAGTTCAAAAAGAGTCCCAGAAAAGAACAAGAGATGTGATAAGAAATTTCCACCAAATCTCTTCATTAATATAGGCTCTAGTATTAGTAAAACATATGCAGAATATCACAATCAGATATATACAATAGATAAAAAAATTAAAATCAAGAGTAAAATAAGATTACCTACAAAAAACAACAATCATTCTGATTTCAAATTTTTATCAGCTATGAAGAAAAAAGGAGTAATATGTTTAATATCTTTGAGGAGAATGTTCTCTTAAAATATACTATGTTGAGGGTTGGGGATATAGCTCAGTGGAGAAGCATTTGTTTAGTGTTTACAAAGCCCTGAGTTCAAATTCCAGTGAGAAGGGGAGAGAGAGAGAGAGGGAGCGCAAGAGAAAAAGAGTGCTCTACTAAAAGAAATATATATATATATATATATACATATATATATATATGTGTCTTCATATATATATATGTCTTCATATATATATATGTATATATATATAAGTTCTTCATATATATATGTACATATATATATATATATATATATATATATATATATATATATATATATATATATATGAAGAGATGATCTAGTGGACAAAAAAGTCATCATAATGTGACAGTTCCCTCAAAATAAATTTATGAACCTATGATCCTGATTAATGATTTTAAAGCATTTTAAGAAATGGACTCTAAGATGATTACACTTGTGGCTAACAATTATTTAGGCTTAGTTTAAAGGGGTAGCTATCAACCCAGAATAGACAAAGAGAGCAATGGAACCAGGAAAGCTCAGAGACAGATCCAATAATTGATAGGAACTATACACATAGCCCAGAAGATTTTTCCTATGAGGGAGAAAAATTGGCAGTGTGAACATTGTAGTGTGTGTTTACCTATTTTTTTTTTTTGAATTTGCACTTGAACTTAGTGAACCATGATAGGAAGCCAGAGTATTGCCATAGACCAAGTTCCCATTTCTTCTTATGTACTTAAATTCTTTTCTTTTTAGTTCTCGACTGGGAGCTTAGATTTGAGGCAAGGAACAAGTAGACATTGATTTAGCTCAAAGTCCTGCTCAGAATTTAGGGATCTCAATCATTGCAACATTTAAAAATTATTTTGAATAAGATATAAATTCCAAGGTAACCTATGTTCTTCCCTAACACTAACTTCCACTATTTCAAGATTAGCAGCTGGGGCAACTTTACTATAATTGATCTAGAAAATGTAACACATTTCATAATAGAGGCACTACTGTTCATTAGAGACAAATAATTTCTTTCCCACTTCTAAACTGAATTATAAACCACATTAAACTCTAAATAATTATTTTCTATCCATAAATGATACTTAAACTATCAAATAAATTTTTCTTCTCACACACTTATAAGTTCTCTGAGCTGTACGTAATTTTCCCTTGGATTTTGTTTGATCCCGGTGAAAGAAACTTGCATCATTTTCTTTATACTGTAATTTTATTTCACATCCTTAAAGAAGCAACTGAGGTCTTCTAAGAATCAATGAGGAAAAATCAACCTGATTCTGTCTTCTCAGTGGAGCCTGGAAATGCTGCAATGTGTTTATTGACTGTGAGTTTGATGCTAGGATAGCTGTGGTGTCTGTGATGGTTGAGCGATTGTGTCCACCTTGAGACATGTGGTCAAGAGAAGCTTAGCTAAACTGGCTCAGCAATTCCACATCCTGGGGCGTGGGAGAGCCACCCAGGGCAGCTGTTTGCCTGGGTATTATAGACAGGAATTGAGGAAGGACGAGGCTGCTTCTGTTCCTCAAAGGAGCTTCCACCTTCACTTTGGACATTACTGCATGCTTGCAGCACAAACTCCTCAGTTTTTGGCATAGGTGCCTCAGCTTCCAGCATAGAGTCCTCAGCCTTCCTTCCAGTGTAGATTTTTCAATCTTCTGTCATGGAAACATTGGCCTCCTGATATGCACATTCACAGGACACAGTAGTGAACTCTAGACCTTCTACTAAACCCTTCAGTCTCCAGTGTGCAAACAGATTCTCTGGATTCTTCCTCCTCCTCTGATCCTTTCTCCTCCACTGTAAGCCAATTTGGTAAATTCTTATATATTTGTATATTTTGTGTTGTATTTGTTTCTCTAGTAAATACTGACTGATACAGTTTCTCTGTCAACGTCATCTTGATGGCTGTGCACAAGTGTGGGCTGGACAGCGTAATGATATTAGCTCATGTTATGTACTATATTGTGATTTGTTTCCCTAGAAACTTTCATGCTTTGTATTTTTCAATAGAATACACCGTGTGCTCATTAGAGGATTATCTTCTCATATAGTATGTTCTCCACCATTGAGTTAATTGCAGACTCAGAGAACACATCCAGTTACACATATTTCTGAAAGTCTGATGTCCTTCAGATATCTGTGAAATAGAAGGCAAAGACACATAAAATAAGGACCCTGAATATGAGTACTAGAAATGTCTAGTATGAGAGAAGGGAAATATAAAAATGTATTCAATATTCACATTTAGCACAATTGAAGAGGAGAGTTTTAGGAGCCATGAGGCACGATTTCACAGAGAATGCTGACATGAGATCAGAGTTCCAGAGCAAGAAGCTCAGCCAGCAGACTAGGTCAGAAAGGACAAGGTGTTCAAAGAATTGAATTGCAAAATGACATACTATTTCTGTATATGAAAAGACTGTTCTAACATTCATTAAAAGCCTTTTGGCTAGGAGTGGTGGTGCATGCCTGTATCCCCAGTACTGAGAGGTTGAGGCAGGAGGATTGTGAGCTGGAGGCCAGGATGGACCACATATTGAGTTAAAGTTCACCCTTGACTATCCAGCAACATCCTTTCTCAAAAACAAAACCCAAACACTTTCTCATTCACCATAAAGACATGTGTATATATTTAAAATGTAAATATTTTCTAATTACCTGTACTGATTAACTTGTTGCATGGATCTACTTTGAACTGCAGTAGCAGTCCTGTTCCGTGTGACGGTGGGAGATGCGCAAGAGGGAAAGAGGAGACACGAGGCTTGGTGGAAGCTACATTCAGCGTGAGTACATTGTCCTTTCCCATCTTTTATAGTCCCAAGTGCGTCACATGATCAAGCTTCCAATTATGGAGCAGGGGTGAATGTTCCATCCATGATGGAGTGATGAGGAGGAAGTACATGCCGAGAGATGAAAAATCAAGGCTCCTCCCAGAATCTCTGCCGTGTTTCTAGCAGGCATTTACAGCCACTTTTGACAAAAGGCTCAGGAGAGGTCTGTTACTAAGAGGCTAGTCTGAAGCAGACCATTTTCGAAGAAACCTCAGGCTGAGAAGATGAGTCAGCCAGGATGGGCATGAACTCTGAGATTCTTGACAGTCAAGGCAAAAGGGGAAAGAAAGTAAGACATCAGGGAAAAGAAGTATTAGATTGATGAAACTCAGTAGTACACATCTATGTAATGCAGCAATATGCTTCTTTCATAAACTTCCTTAATATAAATTCTGTGTCATTAGAAAGCGAAATGTCGATGCATAATAAGATAAATTCTTAATCTCATAGTCTTCTTTATGTCTATCATCCAATTTCTCTCATAAATGTGATTCTTATTTCAAAAAAATAATACAATTTGAGATTCAGAGAAATGTTTGCATAGAAGATCTTAATTATAAGGAACAAATCCTTCCTTTTACCTCCAAAGAGTACCTGATTTTTATCCAAGAGACACCAAACACAGATAACCAGGGAGATGTTTTTCGAGCCTAGTGTCTGGCTGGATGATAAAGAAGTCTGGTACTTTAGCCAAGCTGTCTGCCAACATTTCACTTTTTTCTCTTGCTATTAGTTGCCTGGCCTCAAGGAAAGAGCGAAACAAAACAATCTTTAGCAAAATCTTGACATTTTACCCTCCACTTAATAAATATTTAAGTCTGTCGGTTGCCTCACATCCTGTAGGAGTTGGTATGAGAACCAATTTGGCTCTTTTATACAGAAACAAACCCTTAACTCTGTGCCTTTGAGCTATGTCCTGAGACAACAGTGATGCCTCCTCTGTTTATACTATTTTTAAGTTTCTCAAGCATGTGGCAAGATTGTGGTACTGAAAGATTGGGTCTGACAGCCTCTTTATGTATCAGCTACTCTGAGCAAAGCTGAAAATTAGTTAATATATCTGAATCTCAACTTACTCATTTGTAAAAGTGATGACAGTGATAGATGAATCAATGTATAGTGATAACCTGTGAAATGTGAGTGTGTGTATGTGTGTGTATGTGTGTGTGTGTGTGTGTGTGTATGTGTGTACATTTCTGACAGGATCAGGATGGTAGCCTATATTTGGTATTAATAGGTTAGAATCTTTCCCATATGAAGTTAGGAAGATTGTGTCTCATTCATTTAAATAAACACATGCTAAGAGTCTATGATGTGTCAAACAACAAGTCAGACAAATACAAAAATGGCGACATGAGTTTCCATTGGTCACGCAGACTCAAGAATAGAAACCAGAACTCCTGGTCCTCATTCTATAGATTACTCTGTTGCTGTACTCCACATGCCTTCAGCTACTCACCCATCCATTCATCCATGAATCTTTTGTACTCATTGTGCATTTTATAAATTGTATGTTTAAGTAGCAAAAGAGATCTCCCCTCTATTAGCTTGTAGGGTAGATGGAGCAAAGAGAGAGCATCAGTTATATGACATTTTTTGGAGACTGTGTAAAAACATTTGGTAAAACATCAAGAAGAAAAAATGATTTGGAGAGAATGAATTTGTTCACAGTTCCATTCCTGGAAACTTAAAAACACATAGTTCTGTTGGAATCTGGGTCTTAAATGGCAGTTTTCTCAATGGCTAAACTGACCATCACCTAAAGGAATTTTGTATGTTAAATCTATACTGGTAAGCTTAAAATGTCATCTATTTTATAAGTTGTTTAAATAGAGCAGTAGAAAATCCAGTGTTCGGGATCACTTGAAATCTTTGGTAATGGAAGAACATTGTCTTGACACATTGTCAACACTTTGCCTCCTGTTCCGTAACTGCTTTCACCCCTACCTTCTCCAAGCTCCATGCTTATTTCCACTGACTTTGCTTATTCATTCTTGACATCTAAATTTACGCATGACTGGTTTTGGACTTTTAATTTGGTCCATTTTTAATTATTTTCTGGCTACCTTTAATCTTATTTTATTTCTGAAATAATTATAATCAAGACCACCTTGTCTACAGTCTTTTGGTTTCTTAGTACACGTGGGGACCCACGTGAATGACACCCCCTGATGTTGCAAAGGGCACAACTTTCATAACTATGTATAATCTACAACCTTAGTCAAGAAAGGAACTGCCCACACGGGTTCTCCAATTTGAATAGATCCTTAAAAGAAATTAATTACCGGGCAATGTTGCCTTTGAAATCTGAAACACATGCACACATCCCAGAAAAATGTACTTCTTTCTCCTTCTCTATTCTCTTAGGCTCCCCAGAGGTGGTCACAATGCGCAATTTCTCATTTCTTTCTCTGGAGAATATTGTTAAGCAGATATTTGAGATTTGAGGGTAACTGACATCTGAAAATAAGCACATAGAATGCCCCCAGCTTCATGCCATTTTTAATTCTGTCCCCTCTACCTGGAAGGTCCTTTCTTTGTCTTTTTGGAAAACTACATTTTAGCCTGAACCTTGGTATTTACATCACATGACTTCCAACTCGTTGACTTCTCTGTGCACCAGATGCACATGTTTACTTTCCAATCTCTTGTGTCTCAAAGCACTTTAAACTTAGCACCTCAGAAGCCAGCCGAGGCTTTTACAGCAGATCCTCTCTTCTCTGCTCACATCCCAGTCAGGACTGGCTTACCTCTTCTCCAAATTAGTGAAGTCAGAGAGTTGAACTTGTCCTCTGCCCTGTCGGCAGCTTCTTTCAATTTTACCTTCTTGCTTTTTGCTGAATCAACTTATTTCTCTTTCTATTTATTCTGTCTCCAATCCCAAATTACCCTTACTTCTTGTCTGACCAGTTGTTACAGCTGTTTAACTGACACAGTAGCATCTGATGTCTTCCTCTGTTCCATTCTGCACACTGTAGGCAGAACACACGTGTTAGTTTATCAAAAAACAAAGAAACATTTCCCTCCTGAAGTACATGTAGCACATGGACTTGATTCCTTCCTACAGCTCATGAGGCCTTGTGAACAGCTCCTGCCAAACTTTCTAACTGTGATGTTCCAACACTGATGGTATCGCTTGGCCTAAGGTAGCCACTGTATCCATTTTGCACTTTGCTGGTGCTACCTTTGGCTAAAGCCCAACACACAGAGACACAAATTCTGTTTAGCAGGTCTGTGCTAGTGGCACTCAGGTCTTTCTCATTAAGGAGGAAGGCCTGGGCCTGCTGTGAAACAGACAACTTCTGTCTGACCTGCAGTCCCAGCTCCTTATCACTCCTTGCCTCAAATCCCTCTGGTCTTTTTCTGAGTCTTTCTCCATTGCGAACCTAAATCAGCTTCATTCTGGGGGAATGATATTTATATCAGGGCTCGTCATAATATTGTACAGAAAGTTCTTAAGCTTTTCTCCCACCTTCCCTTCGTGTTTATTACAAATATGAAAGCGTCTTTACAGAACTGGAAAGGAAGATTTATGTGCTTCCAAGGTATTAACAGGTGACAAGCAGGAAGTTGTAATGATGTATGAATCTAATTAATGATTCATAATTTTTATTTCTGGTTATAACTTCCAGTGGCCTTTTGGTAGCCTGTGAATTCAGGGTAGTAACTTCTTTATTATTATATGGGGCTTTCTGACTTTTATAAAAATATCATTTTATAAAAATATTATTTGAATGGGCAGTATATTAGGTATATTATAGTATATTGAAGTATATTAAGATTTCTCATATTAAGAGAAGTAAATTCTTGGATGAGGTCCAAGGTTAAAAAAGACTCTCTCATTGGAAAATTACCTAGATAATATTAATTACCTGGACAATATTAATTTCCCATGTAGGATTATGGAGCATCCTCTGTTGCCCTAGTTCATGATATTACTCTTTAATCTTTCATTGTTTAATCAGTCTCATGACTGAACTGTCCTTCTGTCTGCTAGCTAAGTGCATGTTATTTCATTATATTACCCCCCACTGCGTTCAGGAGGAACATATGTTTGTATGAAGGAAGTATTTTAAGTGTGTCAAGTGGGAAATTACTGATTTCATTTCTTCTGGAATTTGCCATTATTTTTAAGGTCAATTTTTTTCTACAGCTAGATTGATAATCTACATTTTCAACTTCTCCTCCCCTCCCCTCCCCTCCTCTCCCCTTCTCTCTCCTCTCCTTTTCTCTTTCCTCCTCTCCTCCCCTCTCCTTTCCTCTCCTCCTCTCCTCTCCTCTTCTCTCTCTATGTCACCAGGAATTAAACTCAGGACTTTATCCTTGTCAGGTAGGCATAGCACCACTGAGCTACAACTCAAGCTGTTGCTTTTCTTTAAGTGGAAAAATATTCATCAAATCATAGTCCTAAAACTGAGAAAGTAATGAAAGTATTGAAACTATTGAGAGAAGTGAGGCATGTTCACTTTGGAGGGCAAGGGCTTCTGCTCTAGCACCTGGGAAAACAGAGCGAGTAAGAGGAGGATGCAGTCTGGTGTCCAGTCCTAAGGAAATCCCACCTAGGTTAATTTGGAGGAATCTTGCAGCAGGAAGCAGTAGACTGAGCCAGGACCATTTCTGTGCCCCGTCATTTCCTAGGGGCAGTGCAGGTGCCTTATGTGGCCTTGTCTTGAATGCTGAGGGAGATCTGAAGGTGCAGCACTATTGTCACCAAAGCTGCCTTCAGCACAGGCCCCAGGTGCAGCTATGCACAAGGGGCCTCTGCTAGGTCTCAGCCCCATTATCTGCGACACAAGAATCACATAAATACTCCATCCATGGGGGCTGTGCAAATTTTGGCTGCAATGGATTGTGTAGAGCTCCAGAGGCCTAGTCAGATATTTTTTTACTTCAAAGTCAAGAAAATGTTCATCACTTTCCCTTCCCTTCCCTCTAGTTATTTGACTTCAGTTTCTCATCTCCTGGACACCAGATCTTTCAGAACACTCATTGTGTCAGAGTTCCAGAGAATATCTCAATGCTGAAACATCCTCATCTAATTTTGGGCAAGACATCCTGGTGTAGAATTATCCATCTAATGACTCTGGCCTTCTTCTGCTTTTATCTACATCGACAGCCTTGGAATGGAGAAAGAACAAGACAACGAAAAGCGATTCATACTTGGCATTTCATTTCTTTTTCCTGTAAGCTTCCATTTCTTTGAGATCGAATTCTAGTGTGGAAATGCTTTGTCATATTCAAGTCATTGACACATATTCAAGAAACAGAAGGAATTAGGACAGAGGAGATGAGCTGAGTAGGGAAGACTGCTTTCTTGAGCCTTTAAGCTTCTTAGAAAGAGCCCTTCTTAAATCCAGCCTGCAGCCGAGCACACAGAAGGGCAGGGATCAAAATAATTATATAGTGCACAGAAAAACTGAAAAACATGAAACATAAATATTGAGATTAGAATCCTATTGAAAAATGTTTACAAGTGAAAGCAAGGAGATATACCAACATGCATAGTTTTTAAAAATGATTCTTTCTACATTTATTCTTTTAAAAAACCGCACTCAAAGGAAACATATTGCTTTTCCTTCTGCCTTGATTATAGCACATCACTGAGGCACAGAAGAGTGGGGAAGTTTTTACTTTCCTGGCTCCAGGCACCACCGGTTTAAATTGGATATTTTCCAAAGATTGCACAATATGATGTGGTTGTCTCTGGATCTCTCAACATATAAACAAAATAAAAATTTAATATCCTCTTCACAAAGTTCCTCAATAAAGTGTCTTTGTTCATAGCTAGCTTAGCTAGGCTGATCCTGCCCATTCATTTGAGACGCTTATTCAAAAAGAGTGGTTCTGCCTTCCTATATGTGGAACAGACAAGAGAGAGTGCTCAGGCTTCTGTGACAGCCGGCTGAAGCGCTACACAGTCAGATTTTCTACTGAGACTCCAGGAGCTCCTCACCGTTTATGGGAAAAACCAAGTGAAGGCCTAGTCTTTTCTAAGTAGAGAAGTATTTCAGGTTACCAAAAACTACAAGGAGTAATGTAATGGGCACCCGTGTATCTACAAACCAGCCACGCCAGACTTGAAGTGACACCAAAAGTGAGCTAGAGGTGCAGGTCCCTGTGACATCTTCAACTCATTTCATTGCTACTCTTCCACGGGCCACTGGTGTCCTGGTTTTGATGAACATCGCTTTTGCGTGTGTATTATTCCTTCCGATAAGTACAGAATACATCCAAAAGCAGCTAATGGCATTTCCCAGGTTTAACTACACCTGCAAATGTAGTTCTTATGTTCCACTGAAGTTTATGCTTAAAGTGTGATATTAAGTAGAGGTGTGCTTTTCTAAAATGTTTGGGTTAGTTGGAATAAATTCCATTTTTCTAGGAAATGTCCATTTTTTTCGTACTGTTTCAAACTTACTGACAGAAAGTTGTTCACGGGGCAGCTTTAATATTTTTCACTTCATTTTATCTTTATAGTTAGAGGATCTATTGAATGCTTAAGACTGAGGGCTGAGTTTTCCTTCTGCTTTGTTTTACAACTATTTTCTTTAGAGGTTTTTCTAATAAATTTATTTGCAAAAAGAGCAAATCTGTTTTCAGATTTAATGATACCTTCTACTATATCTTTGTTTTCTGTTGCTTTAATTTCTGCTCTTATTCTTTTCATTTCTTTCTTCAGGCTTCCTGCAGAATAACACCTTAAAAATGTATCCAATGGATTGAATTTTAAGCCTACCTTAATAGAGAAATGTAAACTTATAAGTCTTTCTCTAAACACTGTCTCATCTAATTGCTGCTAGTATGTTTTATTGGAATGTATTTGTGACACATAATTGCATCCATCTTGGGGAGCTGGTTATATAACATTGCATCTTAATCTGTTTTCACCTGCACCTGCACCTCCAACCTGTCCTCTGCTGCCTTCTCCAGATCCCCTTCCCGTGTTCCTGAAGTCTGTCTCCTTATTCCATATCGTCATTTCAACTAGTTTTGGCATTATCACTTAAAAGGTTTATACTTTTTGATGGGGTGATTGAAGATGATAGACATAAATAAAGGTTCTGTAAATGAGACGTACCCAGGAAAACAGGAACAAGGAGAGGAAACAAGGAGAATTGGGGTTTCAGAAGGGTTCTGCAATTTTAAATGACATTACTGGACAAGGCCTCATTCACAAGGTAAGGTTCATGTAAAAACCCCTCAGGAAGTGAAGGAATGATCTGTGTGGAGAGGCAATCAACCAGAGGAAAGTGCACTAAAAAACAGGAGGTAGGAGCATGGCCAGAATGTTTGGGGAGCAGCAGGATGCAGGAGTGGCTGGAGCAGAGTGAATACAGGGGAGAGAAGTGATGCATTCATGAAAGTGACAGGGAACGCACCACGTTGGCCTAGAGAGTGTTGTTAACTATGTCTGCCTTCAATGGGAGGCCAGTGGACACTTGGAGGATTACCAAATCCTAGCACTATCTAATTTTCAAATGCTGAGAGCCAAATCTAAGAAGGACAGAATCAAGTGTCAGGGAAGAAGCTATTGGAATGATCTTGGTGAAGAACACAGGTGGGTTTTATTGTTGTGCTGGTTGTGAGCAATGACAAAGAGATAAAAATGTAGAAAAAATTATCTATCAGCTTTTAAATATTGCTTCTCCAGACATTTCTATTATGTAACTTATTATTTTGAATTCTATCTTCCGACTCAATTAATAATACATATTTCTCCTCCTTACTTTGTACATTTTAAAGGTCTTTTCCCATTTAATTATTTCTTTTTTTCTTTTTTTTTTTTTTTTGAGACAGGGTCTCGCTTTGTAGTTCAGGCTGGCCCTGAGCTCAGCCTCAAACTCACATCACAGCAATCCTCCTGCCTCTGCCTCCCGAGTGCTGGGATGACAGGCGTGAGCCACCATGCCCGGCACTGTGGTATGTGGTACTGGTTGCTGCTGGGGTGAGTCTCCACGCCCAGTATTGTTATGTGGTTACTGGGGATCGAACCCGGGCCCTTGCACTTGCAAGACAGGCACCGAACCACTGAGCTATATCCCGGCCCTCCATTTAATTATTTCTTCGGCTTGTTTTAGGCAACTGTTGGTGTACTGTGTGCTGATTTTAATGTCAACAACCACATTTTTCCTTCCTATACTCTTTCTTAAACTTGTCTTTTGAATTGTGTTTTATTTTTCTATCATACAGTCGGCTTCTTTGCTTATGTTTCTAAATATTTTAATGATTGCATTTTTAATTAGCTTCAATGTACAATTATTTTTCAGTTGCTGTCTGAAATTTCTGGTGGTCAATTAGCTCTTGCTGTTCGCTGATCCACTACCTTTCCTTAGTGATTGCTCCTTCATGAACTATGTAATTTTTCTTTGTTAGCTCATCTTCAGTGGTGCGTTCACCATGAGAGACATTTTATAGCTTTGAGAGTATGTCTTACTCTCTTTGGAGATCCCCAAACAATAGCTACCTGTGACCCATTTTCTATTAGTTTCTCAGTTTGCAGTTCTCCACATCGTTTATGTAAGATAGATTCAGTTTTCAAACCCAAGAGCAGTGAGTCTTTGTGCATACATCGCCAGAAACAACACTTTTGTTTTGTAGCCAGGCTCATAAATTTTATTTGTAACTTTCTATGATAGTAGATCAACCCAAGCATACCACTTTCTAGCCCTTGGAAGACCCTTACTTTCTAGGTGCCCCCAGTTTGCACCCAGTTAGCCCCAACACTTCAAGCCCTTCTTTGTTCTGTCTTCTTCATAAAAACAGAATTTCTTACTTGTCAGGGTCATCTTGTGAACTTATTGGTGAGGCTTTCAGGATTCTTGCTTTTCTATGTTTGCTTCCTATGGATTTTCCTTCTTTTTCCTTTATCTGTGCATTTAAAGGATGTTTGTCATGCTGTGAGGAGCTGTGACACATGTCTAATGTGACATAGTGGTAGAAATGGGTGGTGAACTATTTGGTCTTTCATAATCTATCACTAATTTTACTCTCTGCTTTCATATTTTGTTGCTACATATGTTAACTTTGTGATTTAGTCAATATATAAATATTTTGTAAGTTCTTCTGTTTTCTTCTCTTAGATTTTTTTTTCTCCTCGGGAATCAGATTTAAGTATGGACCATCCAGTGAGTTCTAGTTTAACGCCATTCCTTTCATGAAGCCTGCCTTCATCTTCTACAGAGAAATGACAATCTCTCTCATGGGAATACATCTTATTCAGCACCTACTGACTTCCGCATCTGTTGGTTTATTGTTACGTTTTTACCTTTTGCATTCTACTCTACCCAGTCCAGTTGTATGAAAAGATCCGTGGTCTCTGTGATCTATCCCAGGGATGGTATTTTGTCTTTCAGAGTCTGAGAATTTACTAAATTATATTCTGCTTAAGCAGAGTTTCAAACAGAAACTAAATATAAATATACTGTGAATGAAACTGGTATATGCCATGATTGCTTACATTAGATGTCTTTAAGTGTATTTCAGTCTTAAGACTGAACAAAAATAATAATAAATGGCTGAACCTTTAATGTCTTGATAGGGAAATGTAATGGGCTTTTCTGTATTTGATGTGACCACTCTTGTTCTATGTGTGCGTACGTGAGTGTGTGTGTGTGTGCATGCATGTCGGCATGTGTGTGTGTGTGTGTGTGTGTGTGTGTGCATGCAATGTGCAGAAGGGGCTGGGTGAATCCTAAATCTAAATCCAAACTTGCTATTCACTTTGATCTCTTTAAGAACATGATTCTTCCTTCCACAATGTGGACTTCTTTGTTTGCTGCTTCTCTTTCTCTGTCTTGGGTAACATGGAGGATTGAATCTAAGGCTTCCACCTTAAGCCACATTTCCAAGCTGTTTCTAGTTTTGAAATAAGGTCTCCCTAAGTGACTAAGATGTCACAGGTGGGCTTGAACTTGTGATTCTCCTACTTCAGCCTCCCAGAGTGCTAGGACACCAAGTGTATGCTTGGCATTTCTGCTATTTCTCTGGAAGCAAATCAATACAAAAGGCAGAAGAAATATTTAGAAATACAAACACATAGAATAGGGCTTATCAAGTTTGTAATGGTGGCCAAGGATGAGCCTGTGAGTGATAAACGAGAGGGCAAATATCCTTCGGACGCAGGCTTATCCCTTCGTACATTCCTTGGTTTTAAGGAATGGAATCTCTCAGTAGCTGAAGGGGTTGCCATCCAAGCCCACCTGATTTTTTTTTTTTTTAATCTTACAGTTCCTCAGGGAACAAAGCAAATGAAGATGACCCAGGGAAGAAGCGGAGTGTTCTGCCAAGTTCCCAGCAGAACTTGTCTCAAGGAAACCGGTTACATGGGGTGTTTTGCTTTTTATAACCATTTCAGTCTCCCTTGCCCCATGAAATGACTCTTCAAAAGTCTCTTTTTCTACAGTCATAGATGGCTCTATGATGATACTCAGAAAATACTCGTAAAACACGTGCAGGTCAAGAATTCTATGTGATTTGTCTCATGAGCCCCAGGGCACTGCATATACTGAATACCACAGGCTTTGGGGGTAGCACATCCTATGATTTCTGCTGCTTAGTGTGGCTCTCAGTAACAAAGATGTTTCTATTTTTCAAAGTTGTTGTTTCTGTTTAATTTATTATGCTTTTCAATAGGCTCTTAAATTAAAAACAAAAGTCAATTTTAAAATATTGCTGCTGAGCTAGGCATAGTCATGCACAGCTGTAATCTTTACTTTTATTTTTAATGGATTTTATTGGTACATTTTATATATTCACTATGATCACATTCAACATTGAGGCTTTGTACAAGTATATGACACATCTTGATTCTCACTTTTCCCCTCACAAGTATAATCTTCACACTCAGATGGCTGAGGCAGGAGAATTGCTAGAGTGTGAGTTTGAGGCCACCCTGGGCTAGATAGTGAGTTCAAGACCAACCTGAACTAGTGAGACCCTATCTCAAAAAACAAGCAAACAAAGAAACTGCTGTTAACATTTTAATATAAGAAAAAGAGCATGATTGGAGACTTACTATGGGTCAGCATTACACATTTATTTTATTAAATTGTCACAATGCTCCTGAAAGATAATTTTATTCCCATTTTTCATATGAAGAAAATAGATCTCAGAGGCTAAAATGTCACAGAACTACAGACTCATTTGAAACCAGGTCTGCAACATCTGCAACAGGATTGTTGGAATGGTGGAAACCTTAGTTGAAGTTATCAATGAGAAGCTGAGTACAGTGGTATGAGTTTATAATCCTAGCATTCTGGGAACCTGAGGTGGAGGGAGGGAAATTTGAACTCAGTCTGGACTACTTAGTGATACAGCAAGACTTTGTTATAAAAGTAAAAATGGCTGCGGATAAGGCTAAATGGAAAGCCTTGGGGTCAGTCCTCAGTACTGAAGGGGGACAAGGAGTTACTGTGCAATAAAATCTGTGTAAAGATAAAGATGTGAAGCACAAGAGCCCAGGGCCAATGTGGGAAGGCATCTGACAGAACAGCAGAGCAGGAAGGAAATGTGAGGGCAGCTGATGTCATGCCTGGTGCCACTGATGAGGTCTGTGCACAGCACTGAAGCATATTGAACACAGGGAGGAGCAGCATGAGAACATGGGGGGATCAGCAGGGAGTTGCTGACATAGGACCTTGGGTGGCTGGCTAAGGACATCTAGTTTCATTTTTAAGCTAAGAAGGAAGCAGATACTGATTTGGAGTAGGTGGAATGGTGGGAAGGCAATATGATTGTTTCTACTGAAGCGTGGGATGTCATAAATATGGGGATCTTATGATGATGATGTCATCTCTGAGAGAGAGAAAGAAAAGAACAGGGAAGAGCAGGCAGTTTTAGGGGTGAAATTAAGACTTGTTTTTATGGCATCAAAGTAACTACTGTACAGCCACAAAACAAACAATACAGAAATTTCTAGATATTTGTCCTGAAGAGAAGTTTTTTTGTAGGCAAATGATCACCACAATCTATTGGAAAGGTTGTATTAATAACTTTTATGGCCCTGAATATTTTTTGCTTTTTTGGGCCTCTTCTCCCATAGTAAAGAAATAAACATTTTATGATTATATTACTTAAAACAAATATAATGTAAGCGATAGATACTTTGTTAGGTATTCATTTTTTTCTAATAAAAATGAATTATTTCTAGAAACTCTAAAACTACAGTGAACCTTAGGAATTGTGCCCATTGCACCTCACAGAGAGGCTGGTCCTTCTGAGTGTTTTCAGGATGGGAGGGTAGAAGGCGATGGGGCAGTGCATGGGGATCAGGATGCTGCTCCCACTGCTAGCTCTGAGCCTTCTTCACCTCCAGGCACCAGAACCACCTGCTACTGTGCAGACTTTCCCATTCTCTCTAGTGCTGCTACAATGCATAGTCACAGTACAGTCACACAAACCGTTGGAAGTGTGAAGACTCCCACCAGCCAGAAAATATCAAGATTGCCGTTGTCAGGGATGAATGTTTTTTGATTTCTTCCCCCTTTTAATCTCTACCCAGCACCTTTCCTGGGCAGAACCTGGCAGGATGTTGGCAGTTGTGGAATTTGGGACTGTGATTTGCAGACTTTCAGGCCCAGCAGGATTGAGTACACAGAGGGCAAATGGATTGACCCTCAGCGCAGCAACCCCCGGAACATGCATGCGAGGTCTGAGATGTCTGGGAGACCTACTAGTGGAATGACAGGCAACCACACCATGAAGGGAGTGGAGAGCAAAAAGATCAAGAAACAAAGGTCAAGAAATGAGAAATGCCACTTCCATCAGGTGAAGGAAGAGAAGAACTAACAGAGCCTGAAAAGGAGTTAAAGAGGAGAAGCAGCCAATGGTAGTAGCTGAGAAGGGAAAATGCTTCTAGACAGGGAGAATGATCGACTTTGGTGGTTGAAAGATAGAAGAAGGTCAGTGAAAGATATCCTTGGATTTCGCATGATGCCCATTGTTGGTAACCTTGATGTGGCAAATTAAGTGAAGTGCTATGTGTGGGAGCCGACATAGCTTCCTGTTTTCTGACTTGGTTTATGAAAATTGCTGTGGCATACAGACTGTTATCTCACATAGCGCCTGAGTGGTGGAATAACATTACCATCTTAGATATTCAATGTCTAATTGTCTTTCTGCTGTCTCAAAAGTTTATGAAAATAATTACTGTTCTTCCTTCACCAGCAATCATATTGAAAAATGAAAAGTTCTCATGCTTTCTTGCAATAATTCTGACCATGTTCAATTTGGGCTACATCGAATTTCAAGTCAAAATATATTCTTGGTTATAAAATTCCATCGAGAGGCATGCTGAGTGTGTACAGATGGAAACCAGGAGTTGGTATGGTCTTCTCATTACCACTTCTTCCAGCACGTGTTTTATCATCCTTCCTTTAAAGGTGGAGAAGAATTGGTGTTCTGATGCCTTTATTTTAAGGCAATGGCAAGGAACTTTAGATCACATCTGTCAGCTACAAAATCCAAGGAAGCTGTCTGCATGCTAGTCGGGCTTCAGAAGATGAAAGGTCAAGTAATAACTGGTGAGGTGAGAGGAGCCACAAAGAGGAAAATGAGAATCTACTGAAAAAATAAGGAGTTACCCTGGAAGGCTAAGTAGCTGAGAAGGCTCCCAAGGGAATATCTCAAAATTCCAGTTCTTGAAGTTTTGTGGAGTCATTAGTGGCGTCAGCAGGAATATTAAGATTGAGAGAGGAGGGCCGGGGATTTAGCTTAGTGGTTCCAGCGCTTGTCTTGCAAGCACAAGGACCTGGGTTCGATCCCTGGTAACCACATACAATACTGGACATAGAGACGCCCAGCAGCAATCAGTACCACACACCACAGTGCCGGGCGTGGTGGCTCATGCCTGTAATCCCAGCACTCGGGAGGCAGAGGCAGGAGGATTGCTGTGATGTGAGTTGGAGGCTGAGCTCAGGGCCAGCCTGAACTACAAAGCGAGACCCTGTCTCAAAAAAAAATTAAAAATTAAAAATTAAAAAATTTAAAAAAAGATTGAGAGAGGAAGACTCCAAGGAAGAATTTTGTTCTCCCACCTGTAAGCTCTTAAATTATCTCAAATACCAGATACATTCCTTCTGCCAATTCCTAAGATTGTCTGTTGCCTGGATTGCTGCCATTGCAGCCTGACTTGTCTCTCTGCCTTGGTACAGTATCCTTATGACTCTGTATGCTGCAGCCAAGATGATGTTCCCAAAGCACAAGTTATCCATCTGCTTTAAACTCTTGAATGCTCCCATTGTTCTCAGAATAACTCAGTCAATATCATTTACCTCTTTACCTTCACTATCCTTCTTCCAATACACACACACACACACACACACACACACACACACACACCCTTAATTCTAACTATATTAACTATTCTCCCTATATGCTGGATTATTCCTGTCTGTTTTCTTCAACCTAATTTATATATTAACTCCTGTGAAAAATTTTCACTGATCTCTAAGACTGGGTGAAATGCTCCCATTAAATGTATCTATCATCCTGAAGCATATTTCTCTGCATAAATTATTTATTTTTCTGACTTTTCCACCACCCACTGGACTGTAACCTCTTGAGGGTTGGGACAGGGTCTTGACTCTAATGTCTAGCACAATGCATGGACATTACATTGGTTAAAATTCACTGAATGAATAAATGGATGAAAGAGGATAGAGCTGAGGCTAAGTCAAGCTGGGATGTGCCTCACCTGGGCCATCCTGACAGTGTGGCCAGAAAATTATTGAACTAACATCATAATCAAGAAAAACAGACAATATCAACATAAAAGGTTCAAGGAAGAAGCAGATTTGGTGTTTGGCTCATAGTTGAGCCTTTATCACTGTGATCTCACTTGGTGGAAGAGACAAGGTAATCTATAAGAACTTGAACCCCAGAGCTCTCAGGACTGAGTCATTCCCTAAGACCTAACCTCTTGGTATAGTGGGATTAGGGTCAGCATGTGAATTTTGGGGAGAGACATGAATACTCAGACTGTAGCATTCAAGAATCTTCAGTTTGGTGCTTCTTCAAGGGGAATCATCAGATTGAGGCTAATCTAAACTGCCCAATATGTACACAAGGAAGTGTAGCACAGACAACACAGGGCTCTGGCATCCAGCTGCTTCATTTGTATTCCTGCTCTTCCTCCTCACTAGCTGTATGACTTTGGAGAAGTTAATAACCCTCTTGTGTCAGTTTTTCTCACTTGACAACGGTGACATGAGTAGGGTCAATTTCTGAAATTAATTGTAACTTTTGAATGAGCTGCTTTGTGTAAAATGTCCAGGTTAGTACCTGGTACATAATGAGCTCTCCTAAGTGAGAGTAATTTGTGACTCATACCTACAATTTGTGTCCAGTTTCTTGCTCTATGTTGATGGCCACAGTAAGAATTTTAGGAAGAGCCCTGCTTAGCACACGGATAAACAGATTGTCCTTCACCCTAGGAGCCCTTCCTTCTGCAGCACACCGTGGGCAGATCATACTTAGAGGTTTAGAATAAGGCGTCAACAGCCTTCACAGCAGTTCTGTGGAGTGTCCAGGGTTCCCTGCCTTCTCCTTGCGCCCAGCTCACTGTGGCTGGAGATCAGAGTCTCCTCTCCTCTCACGGTGCCCTTTATAGCTGCCTCTTCATGGGAGCTCAGGGACACCGAATGTTGCAGTCTTGCTTCCTAGACAAGCAGTAATGAGCTGACACCAATGGGGGTGGAGAATCATCATCTTTTACATTTTTTTTTTTACTATTTATTGAAGATTGGGGAGATTTATTGCCATAGCAAAAAAAAAATGGATGTACTGAGACCCCTCACAGAAGGTGCTGGGCTGTTGGGACTCTTCCAGGGACCCTGCAGCGCCTGCTTCCTCCTCCCCAGGTGCTCAGACACTGTGTCCAGGAGCTGAGGAGCCAGGCAGAGCCAGGGTGCTCCTGAGCAGGTCCAGGGGATGCTGCCTCCATCTACCTCCTTCTGCCTCCAGTGTGAAGATGACACCAGGCATCCCAGCCCTGAAGATGGTGATGACACTGGCACACCCCAGACCACACTCATGCCAAGCTTCCACTCACTCTGGCAGGAGACTTGGCTGGCCTGGGTGTCAGGACTCTTTCCTGCCCAGGCCCACTTGCTCATGTGCCCTGAGTACAGGAGCCCAGGGCATGAGGCCAGGTCTCTCACACCTGGAGAGCTGAGGGATCTCATGAGGAAGCAGTGAGGGGAGATGGGAAGTTTGGCCAAGGGCCTGGCCCTGCCAGTGGGTGGGGACTGACATTCATCAGGACAGCTGTGCTCCCCCGTGAGGTCTGGCTTTCATCAGAGGGACACCAGATGCCTGTTGGCTGCTCCTTCTACCAACACTGTGCAGGGAGCATCAGTAAGCACCCTCATGGGTCTGGCTCACTGGGTCGCTGCTTTGTGCTGTAGATGGTTGTCAGCGTCTCTTCCTTTCCCCAAGCCATGTGCCACCACTACTGAGACAGTTGGGAAGTGGTGGTGACTAAGGGGTATATTTTGCGGGAAAAGCCTTCCACAAAGGGGCTGTTTGGGGCTCAGAGTATCAGGGCTGCAGTGTGCCCATCTCCAGATACAGTCACATTCTGAGGTGTCAGAGATTAGGATTTCAACATCCAGATTTGGAGTGGTGGAGCACAAGTCAATCCATAATACTAATGGGCTTTGTGTACCTACTAGACATAGTACATTACCTCTCACTTTAAAACTATAGTCAACAATTCCACCTTCATGCTGAATTTTATGCAATACAAGTTTGACATTATTGTAACAGCCAGTGATCCATTTTCAAAAGGATAGGACCCTAGCAAAAGAAACGTGTCGTAATTCAATGTTGAGACTAATTTGATCTCCACTATTGGAAGCCAGTCTTTTGCATGGGATCTGATAAATGTCAGGACCTTTACGGCTTTCTTGAAAGCTTAGATATCCAGAGGTGCCTTGTGACTTGCTATGGTGCTCCAGCACCTCAGCACATAGACTGAGAACCATAGTACAGGGAAGGATGACCTCCATATATTAGGTCCTCTCAGTGACCCGCTGGTGAAGAACTTTCCATTCTACTATTCAGGAGAGGAGAAAACTGAGGCTAAACCTCCGTGTGTGATTTTACCAAGATATTACAGTAAATAAATAGTAGAATTAGGTTTATCTGATGCTAAGCTGTCTTCCGGCTCCACTGCTAGTGGACTAAGTTAGTCAATGAGCACTTCCACCCAGCCCCACAGCACTTGGTGCACCATGCTTCCCTTAGTGCAGAAAATCATAGAGTTCATAATCACTTTTCCCAGGGCAGTTTGTGGCTGGGCTTCAACACCCAAATGAAGATTTGAGAATAACGTTTCTCATATGAGATTTTAAGATGGTGTAAGGCAGTCGCTTTTGTTTTTGATACTTGGCCCTTTTTATTTATTTATTTATTTATTTTGAAGTGGGATTTTATCAACCTGACACTAGGCTGAAGTGACAAAATAATCACAGCACTGCGCACAGACCTTGTGTTCAATAGCCAGTCACTGCGTGTCATGTCTGGAGCTCTTAAGTGGTTATGGTGGTGTCCCAAGGCTTCTTCCTCCAATTCACTGGCGCTTGGACTGCAGTGCTGAGGGGACTCTGGGGCTCCACAGTCCCCTGGGTTTTGACTGTGGCAGTGTGTAGAGTATTGTTGCTATACTATCCTGGATGCCCTTCAAGACACTAATATTTTTCACATTGCAAGCCCTTTGGACATTTTAGAGAGTCCTGAATACTCTGTTAAAAGGGAAAAAATGAGAATCAAGTCATGTCATATTCTGGTACAAACTCTTAATGTTGAATGCAATGATGATGTGTATTCATAATGTACCAATAACGATAACTTTTTAAAAAAAGAATCTTTAAAACACCTTGGGAGATACATGTTCTATACATAACTGTGAGCAATGAACATATGCTAGTGATGTGAAGAAAGGCCACTATGTCTGATTTGAAGAGACAGAGAGTGGATGGAGCATCCTAATCATCATGACTGTGTGTATAGATAGGTTACTTCTCATTTTTGCTTCGGGATTTATTAAATGGATGATTTCAAAAATTAACTTTTCTATATTCTCTTTTAGCTTTAATTTTCAGTATACATTCCCACATAATATTTTCTGGGAAACATAACCACATAGGTTAAATATTAAATTCCATGATTGAAATTTTATTAAGAACATAAGAAAGAGAAAGAAGTTCTGCTTTAATGTAAACACAGATGGATAATAATCAAAGTTGGCTGAATATCAAAAAAGACCATTATTTCTAATAATCCTAAACATAGAGAATGGCTCCAAACTCTTGGTTACTGCTTCCCTCGTGGTGTGGGGTAGATTTCATATGAACATCGTTTAGACCCAAGCTCACCTTGCAAGCCAGAGAACAGAAGGAGAGGCACTGGCTACTCTAGGGCCAGAGATGGGGAAGTGGGAGGCAGACAGTTAAGTGAACCAGCATGAGAAAGAGAAAGACTTAGGGACTAGAAAGACAGGGAACCTCCATCGCTGCTGTAGTTCTGAATGGGCAGAGTAGAGAGCTGGGGGTGGGACACTGAGTGTAGTCACACTGAAGTATGAGGAAGGGAATGTCTAGCAGGAACTGGAGCATGGGTGGAGAAGGAAACTACTGCTGAATTTGCCTTCCAGCCTCGTTAAAAAGATGAGTGTGGCTTGTATCCGGAGTATCTTCCCAAAGCCTCATGTGTTGTGAGACAGGGATTGTGGACAGGGATTGATGGGGACGTTACAGCTGACTTGATGTTAGGACCAGGTTAGAGGCTTCCCTTTGGCGTATGACCTGGAGTGGCCCGTCTCCCTCCCAGGCCATTCCCTTTTCTGCCTACTCGCTGGCCACCTTGCTCTAAGCAGGTTTTGTCTGCCTGACCCTTCCACCATGTTTTTACTGCTTTGGAGCCAGTTGACTGTGGACTAAAAATGTGAAGCAAAATAAATGTCTCTTCCTTTAAGATGTGGGTGTTGGTCATTTTGTCCCAGTGACAGGAAAGTGACTAAGACAATAAGTGAGAACAAATGTGTCCAAATCTTGTGTTGCATAGTAAAAAAAAAAAAAAAAAATCCTTAATTCAACAGGACATAATAATCAAATGTTTTGAAGCATATTCAGCTTAAAAATTCAGTTGTAATTTCAGCTTAAAATGAATAATAATGCCAAGAATTTCACAGGAATCAAAGGAAACAGTCTATCTAAGAATGGTTTAAAAATATAAAACAATAAAATGCTACTTATTTTGATCATGGCTTTTTAAAAATTGAAATCTTTATTGGTACATTACATATACACATCATGATTGCATTCAACAATGAGAATTTGTACCAGTAATTGACACAACTTAATTCTCATTTTTTTCCCATAGCCCTACCCACCCTACCACCCCACCCCCTATATACATCAACTTTGTTTCCTTTCTTTTTTGTTATAATCTCATTATTTTTCCCCCTTCACCTCACATGGATTTGATTATATTATCATCTTTGTTCTTGTCACTTTCAGAGACAATGACTAGTTTAAGAAGAATATCTGAATGAACTATTTTAAAGCTAAGATACAATTTTTCAATATGACAGAGTACTTTTTTATCTTGGCCATTTTTGGCTACCAATATTTAAATAACAAGGAATAGGTGAAACTAAGTGAGTGAAGATGTTTTTAGGGAAGAAGTAGATTACGTTAGCTCAAAAGGAACTTCGGGAAATAGAAATAAAGAAGTGCTTTAGATTTTCTATGCAATACCTCCTGTCGTCTTGGAGAGTCCGTCATTTCCCATGTTATTTAAGGTATTTAAGTATGATAGCCAATTGCCATTTCCCCATACACACAGCAATATTAATTCCAGTGATGCTGTCAGAGCCCAGATACATGAAAACCTACAATTCACATTGGAATTTTCCTCAAAAGTATGTTCATGAAGCCACTAGTAATTCGCTGAGGGTACATATTCACTGCCATTGGATAATCTACTGATTGGCAGTGACTGCAAGTTGATTTAATACCTAGACAGTAGTTTCAAGCTCACAATTTTAAAGGGTTAAAACAAATTAGAGAAAGTTCAGGAAAGAGCAACTAGCTCAGCGGAAGGAGCTGGCTATGTTTTTCTTTAAAAATGATAGCAAAGGGTAAGAGTAACTTCTCCAAACATCCGCAAGCTTGCAGTCTAAAGAGGGGGCAGCTAAGTTCACTGTGACCTCAGAGGAGGGAATGAGAGCTGATGAGTTGAAGTGTCTCAGAGGCATTTAGCAGCTGCTTAGCCTTTAGAGCTAAATAATGAAATTGTAACTTTCTCAAATACCAAGTTCAACTGAACCTGGGTGAACCTGTGGCAGAGGTGTTTTTCAGTGAAACAATTTTTGATTTAGGAAAAGCTGCACGACTGCTCATATCCACCACAGGTGTTAATTTCCAAAATCCCTGGTCTTTTTGGATTCTCAGTGGTACATACCAGTTCTCAGAGGACAGCTATAAAGGAGAGCCATATTGATTCACTTGGGAATCTTCAGATGGGTATAGAATTGGCAAAGTCCCATGCAATCCATTTGCCAGCTTTATTTTACAACGTGTCAGCCAGAACTCGTCTCTCCAATATTTTTGCCCTAGAAAGGAAAGCCCATGATGCAGTAAATTATTGATGATTCTGCCAAAAAGGAATTTCACTCTTGGATCAAATTTGGATTAAATGTAGTAAATCCAGAGCATTAGTTTTTTTAATAATAAAAAGGTTCTGCTAGAGTGCTTTAAATGAATAAAATTCTCCCTTTTAAATGTCTGTTTGATGTAACACTTGAAAGCTGAGATGCAATCAATCATTAACAATGTTTAATATTCTCTACTTTCTAGAAATACAATATAGCCAAGGTGCTGAGGTGTCAAAACTGGCCAAAGCTCAATTTTCATATTAGATGAAACCACTTTTGAAGTATCATTTTCTTATCCACATTTGATTTAGCCATTTCTTCAGTATATCATTTTTATTCATCACTACTTATTTAAATTAAGATTTTACCTGATGCTTGAGTCACTAGGTACGTGTAAGGGAAAAGAGAACATGGTGTAATATCCACAGCAAAGGTAATTTCTGTAAGAAAATGACCTGATAGGAAACTGAAATTCAAAAAATATGGAATGACTGAATATTTGTTTAAATCTAAACAAACAAATCTCTGCAATGTTGTGACTTCTTTTTGAGAGAGAAGCTTGACATCAATTCTGTATTATTTGTCTCTGTTCTTTGGTCTTAGCACGTGCTTGAAACAAACTCAAGATCAACAAGTGTGTAGTGAAGTGGACAAAATACCAACAACCAGGTTCTTCTTTCGCATGGTATTCATCATGTGGGATTCCCCCCCCCCCCGGTGCTGTTCAGTGCCTATGAGGCATTCACTTCGTATTTGCTGAACAAATGCTTTCCTTAGTGAGATCACACCCATACTCCACACTCCACGGGCCCTGCAGAGAAACAGGGCTGTGTAACAACAGACTTCAGAGCTCCTGGAGTCAGCTGAACAAGTCCCATGTCAACTACGCAGCCCCCGTATAACCCATCCAAAGATAATGCATCTCACGTCTTTCTTTGTAAAATAGAAAGAATAGGGCCATCATTTATGAAGTGCTCTCTCACTGTACTTATACTCATTGTAGTTAGTGTTCTTCATAGTTACACACAGACATCCTGTAGGCTTCATAAGAAGTGCAAAACCTTTGGAATGAGGTTTGATGGCTCGAAACCTGACTAAAAACCTGACTGCTGGGTCTCAAGCTCCTCTTCTACACAATACAGGTACGACTACTAATAAGTAGTGCACAGATTTTGGTGGGAGTCAAGTTGTGTGTTGCACGCAGAGCTCATGGAATAGTATCTGGTACCTGGCACACAGAAAATGCAGCTAGTGCCACATTTTTGCACCTCTCCTTTCCTTTATGCCACCTGAGGGATCTAAGAAAGTTTTCATGTATCATCTAATCCAACATTCAGCAGTTCAAACCACAAATCTCTTTCCTCTTCTAGTCCAACTACACTTTCCTATTTACAGGATATTGATCTATCTCTTCTTTATCACCTTGCTGCTCTCCACGGGTAGATACACTGTAATGAATACCTGAGATAATTCCTTAGAGAAAAGGTTTATTTTGGTTATTAATTACAGCAGATTCAGTCCATGGTCATTTGGTCTCATTGCTTTGGGCAGATACCAGGGAGAGGACAGAGCTGAGCAAAAATGCCCACCTCATGCCAGGAAAACAAGGGGAGACAGAGGAAAAGACTGGGGTCCAACAATCAGCTTGAAGGAGATGCCCATAATGACCTGAAGACCTCTTATTTTGAGAGTTTCTAGCACCTCCCAATAACAGCAAGCTGAGACCAAAGCTTTGGGACCAAAGCTTTAACACACGAGCCTTTAGAGAACTTTTGAATCCAGGCTATAGCAGCCCTGTAAACCAACCCTTTATGATGAGCTTGCCTTAGTTAACGTCTCCTGTCCCTTCGTAGTTGCCACTTCAGTATTTCAAAGTCTTCACCTCCTTTTCCTATCCTTAACCCAGGTTTACCTCAGGAGCAGGCTTTCTACAAGGTGTTTTCTAATTCTGACCCCCTCGGTTTAATCCCTGAGGTTGGGAGCGCAGCTCAGATTCATGTGCTGTTGCCTGTGGACTTTTGCATCGACATCCTGCCTGATAGTTCAATGTGCCATCTTCCTTTTATCCTCCATGCCGCAGCCAGGCCAGCTTTCCCAAAGCAGTGTTCAAATACCATCGCCCATCTCAATGCCTTTGACTGGGGCTTCCAAATTGCTGCAGTGTTGAGATGAAGCTCACTGAGTTGACCACCACAGCTCTTATCTTTGCTACTCCTCTGTCTCTCTGTGGCTCTACTTAAATGGACATACCTTGAGGATATCCTCATAAGTGAAATAAATAGGGCACAGATAGGTACATATCACATCTTTTCTCTGGTATGAGAAAATAAAGATGTAAATGAGTCCTAGAATTGTATGTTATATATTGTGAAATAGAAAATGCTCAATGTAAAATAGGAAGAAGGGGGAAAATGTTGAGATTGTACAAAAAAGTAAGGAAACAAATTTTATGTATATGGGGGGGTGGTAGGGTGGGTAGGGCTATGGGAAAAAATGAGAATTAAGTTGTGTCTTATACTGGTACAAATCCCCATTATGGAGTGCAATCATGATGTGTATATGTAATGTACTGATAAAGTATGGGGGGGAGGCATTAATAACTACTTGAGAGCTTATTTAAGCTATGGATGATGCTACACATTTCTACATTTAAAATATCATTCAATCCTTTCTACTCTATCTTGATTCCATATATGCACCCAGCCCATTGGTTTTTACAAATATGGGAGCAGCTGCAGGCCACTTTCCTTTCAGAATAGAAATGATACCAGGCTTCACCCTTTTTGTGGACTTTTGTTTAGCTAATTATCATTTTTATCTGCCACATATGCCTTCAGATTGCTTCCATTTACTTGGTATGGCTATTGCACTGGGGCTGGGATCTCAAACCGTAGGAAAGAGCTATAATTTTGTACTCTTTTCAAGTGCTCCATATATAAACTGCTTCTGGACTCCGGGCACAAATTACTGTTAAGGGGACTCTTTCTGAAGCTACTGGGACAATGCTAAAGCCAAATGTGCATTCAGATCTCTACACAGTGCTGTGAGTTGAACATTATTACCTCATTTATTCCAGCGAAGAAACTGAGGCTCAGGACAGTTTATCTTGTGGAGAAGGCACAGATCTAAAATGGGAACTAAAATGCTTTCAGATAAAATCCTGTGTGTGGCTGTTTCTTGTGTACTGAGTTAAATCACTTCATTCCAAGCACTTACATATTTCAGTCCTAAAGACAGTGCACTGTATCTTATTAAGGATGGTGATTAAAAAAATCAGCTTTTTATCACCCTTTTTATTTCCAGAGTAATACGAACCCCCTGGCTTCTCTGACCACAGCAAATATTGTCTTCCTGCACTATGAAGGCAGCATAATATACAGAAAGAAGGATTTGTGAAGCAAACCAGACAAATCATGACATACTGGCTCAGTGGCCTTGAGAAAGTGACTGACTCCTTGGACACATTCTTTTTCTTGAAGGAAAAAAAAAATATCCCACCTTACTAGGTAGTTTGCAATGAAAAACATTTAAACACCTACACATATCAACAGTTGTTAACTCACCATCTCTTTCATCTTCTAAATACCAAGCTCTTTCTGATGCCAATAAAAAACACGTTTAAATAAAGAAACCACTCTGCATATGTAATCTTAAATCTTTCCATTACTGCCTTCCTAAAAAGATTGAATTCAGCTTTGTTTGGGGGTTAATTCCTTCACATAAAATGGCCTCTCCTGGGAAGGGTTGTGAGCAAACCCAAGACCAATCTCTTTCCTTTTCATAGATTCATTATTCAGGGAAAGGATGTGCAACCAGCTGCCAAGAGTTTGCATAGAAGCACAGTGTCAACAGCTAAACTTTCTGACCACATAAAGAGCAAGGCAATTCTAACCTCAGTATGTTTCAACCTCAGAAGGAGAGAAAGGAAATAGAATAGGAGTTATATAACTGAAGAGTCCCAACCCAGTTTACAATATTTTCCAAGAATTTCTTTATTCCAGTCATGGAAAAAAATCCTGAGCTGCTATTTCGACCTTAACAATGTGTGTGGCAGAGTACCTCATAAAGTTTTCTGATTGGTTTTTATTGTTATTTTATTACAAAATCTGTCTTTTATCAATTTTTCATAGTCAATTATATTCAGAAGGGTTTTTGGATGTGATCTCAAGCAGTACCCCACTCATGCAACCATCCCAGCCTAACTCTCCTGGGCATGAATAGCTACCCTCACCCCAGTTTGAGGGAAGAGTACAAGTAGGAAGAGAGAATGAACAATAATAAATGGTTATGGTAGCCTACCACACCACACTATTACAAACAGCACATGTTTATTATACTCTTTATTCATCTAAAGATTAGAGTCTTAGAGAAAACTGATAAAATTTACTTCTAGCAGCATGTTTGCAGATTATACTACTTTGTAAGTTATTTTCCTCTGCCTTCTTGGTAGAAATCTATTCTGCTCCCTCTTAGCCTCCAATTCTTCTTTCTGTGAGCTCTCTGTACTTGCTTTGTCCCGATGGCCACCAGAACCAATTCTTCACTGGTGACTCTCAAAGTTTTGTGTAGCACAGAACTTTCCTGAGTACCAGAAGGCATGGACCCAACTAACTTCTCATCATCTTCACCTGGCATTCAAAAGAACTTTAATCATGAGTTCCCAACTAAACTCACCAAATTTATCCCAATTTTCCTCTATATTACAAATGTCTACTTACAGTTTTTTGAAAAAGTAACATTGGAGTTAAACTCAAAGTCTAATTCACAATTGAAAGAAGTAAAAGTTTTCAAAAAATTATCTGCTTATGTCAAATACCCCGAATCTACTATAAAACAGATCTCATTCTGTAAAACAAACTTTTTGGCTAGAGTTTTAGCTCAGTGGTAGGGTATTTGCCCCCTAGGTTCAAGACTCTTAGTTCAATCCCCAGCATTGCAAACATAACAGAAAAGAGCATGGCTCAAGGCTTCTGCTGGTATAGATCTTGTTCTGCTGGATCCAGGGCAGAAGCTCTGTGACAGAAGAGTGTAGCTGCTCAGTTCACGGCAGTTGGGAAGTAGAACTGGGAAGGAACCAGAGGAGCTAGAGAAGAAAGACCCAGAGACTATGGTACCCAAGGTTATGCTTTCAAGACCCCCCAACACACCCAGACATGCACTTTATTAATCTCCTGGGTGGCTCTGGAGCCAATGAAGCTCACAATCTGACTTTTGCAAATATCTAATTATTAAAATCATTTTAAATGAAACACATGAAAAAAAATGCGAGCAAAGCCTCAAGGCAGAACAAGGAAAATATCACTCAGAGGAAAAGATACTGTCTAAAAGTTCAGGCCAATGAAGCAGTATGAAATTTATTTCTACCATATCTGCATGAAATGTTAAGGAAAGATATTTTAAATAAAATTCTTTAGACAGAAGCAAAATGTTACCAGATGGATATCCAGATCTACACAAAGGAATAACTTCCAGAGATGATGAATGCATAAGAAATATTTCTCATTGTTATTCTCTTTAAACCACTTTATAAAATAAAATTTACACTGAATTGTGAAATTTGAACATTGGTAGCAGTAAAATGTATGACATTGTAAGGCCAACGTGAAGGTGCAGGGTACTGAAGTGTCCTACTGCAAAGTTCTAGCACAGTACCTCAAGTAGCAAAATTTGAAGGTGGACCATACTAAGTTTAAAACAAATTGTAAATCTAAAGCAGTCACTAAGAGACACAAGTCACACAGGAATAGCTATTGAGCCAACAGTGGAGAAAAACAAAGTACTAAATATGACTCAATACAAAAGGAGGAAAAGCACGGACAGAAAAGATTGAGGAACAGAAAGAAAAAAATAGCAGGATGACTATCTCTGCTCATTTTGTTGACATTTACATTAAATTTAAGTAATTTAAAAATTCTAATGAAAGAGTCATGATACATTCTTTCATCTCTCTCTTATTCCAGCAAGCACTGTTCTGTGCACTGGATTTAAACAGCAAGACTTGATTCCGTGCTTGGATAGAAAAAGAAAACTACTTTAATATAAATGCACATATGGTGCACATATATAATACACATATGAAAATCACATTGGAAAGGCTGAGAGTGGTTTTGCAAGTGTCTGAAAAGAAAACTCCAAGGACTTTCTGGACAAAAAGAGAGAGATACTCATTGTAGGTATAAAAACAAGGACGAGAACGGGGACTAGTGTTTGTGGAGCTTCTGTCTTTAATCATATAATAAAATCTCGCTTACATTATGTCAGAAAGCCCCACTGAGTGACTGTAAGAGAGACTGGACTTGTGGTTCCTTTCTCTCTTGGGGGTGAAGGAAGGACATTGTGTTTGGGTGCACATTGCACTGTGGAGGCAAATAGGTTGGAAGATTCTAGCAGATGCTCTGTACCAGACGCCAACTGCGCCAATCATCTCTTCTACACTATTTCAGAACCCTTTCTGCCTCTTCTGTCTCATGTAGTTTATCAAACACCGTTCTGTGTATTCTCAAACACTGCTGATATCTCCAGGCGATGCTTCACTTCACACCTGCATTATTCGTCTTTCCTCCTAGGAGTTTCCCTCACAATCTTGTGGAAACTGATGAGACACTTCTCACTGCCCACACATCGAAACCCAGAAGTGAGGCAAAGTTAACCATTTTTGGGGTGAGGTTTTGATGAAAGTCAAATGGAAGAAAGTAGATTCTTTTCTTGTCTTTATGTAGAGAAACGATAAGAATATTATATACGGTTTTCACTCAGTTCTGTGGAACTGGACAACTGGTCACTTAGTAATATGTTCTTTGATTGCTCTCTGTGTTTTGCGTCCAGAGGACAAAGTGATATACAAGATTTTACTCTCTACCAAATTAGAGTACATAAGTTATAGAAAGCACTGCCTCAATTTGAGTTCTGAGGAATATAGGGTAATCAAAAGGGTGACAACACTGTTATTAGTTTAGTACGATGAGTCTCTATCTGGAAAGCCAAAGAGATAAACAGGAATGACAATAACAATAATGATCACAGCAAAAACAAGCCTATAACAATAGGTCTTGGTATATTGGCTCATATAAAAATAAACACACAGCAATGAACTGCTGTTCTATAGGTCAATAACTTACTATAAATTAATATAAAATGTACTAAACTTAAAGATGGCAAACTGACTATACTCTGCACCGTGAAAGACAAGGATTACTAGGATGAAATATAATCCAGGATAGAAAGATAGTAAAATAGATTTGTTAATATTCCATAAATGAATGTGTGAGTGTAATGAAATCTCAGAAATTTTAATTCTTTTTAACCAAATAATTTAATTCCAAGAGCTATCTGAGAGGATAAAGTCACGAAAATAGCCAAGGACATTTTTAAAGAGAGTACAAAGCTGGCTAATGTTAAGAGATAGGCAAGTTAGCTACAAACTTATAATTTTAAAATCATGCATTACCGCTAGAGACAGGCCAGGAACCTGAGTAGAGACAGATGTAATATATGTTAAAAGTGGCATAAGAGATCAGTGGGGGATCAGTGAATTTTTTATAATAATAGCACAACTGGATAGTCACTTGGGGAAAAAAAATCTATTCTCCCCTCACACTCCTCAGAATAATAAGTTCCAGATGGAATAACAGCATTGCAGTTTGGTGTGTGTTCTTCCATAATTTTATTTTGGCACTTACTTTTTTTACATTAAGGATTTTTTGTATATAATGTGCTTCAACTTACTTTATTTACTGTTAGTTACCTCTGGGGGTTGGGGAATGGATTGAGTTTGACTGATAATAAAAGAGCAGGGTATCAGCGTGGGTCTACAGTCCAGTGGTAGATGGGGTTGAATCCCCAGCACTGCCAAAACAGGGAGGGGTGGCTGAAGGAAAGTTACTCCATGGAGTCAACAAATACTGTTTGAGTTTCTGCCAAGCTTGAGGCACGGTTCTTGGTGTTAGGAGTCCAGCAGTGAGGAGCAATGCTAGGCATCACGCTGCCTTCATAGAGCATATATTCTGGTGGGGAGAGGGGCTGACTGACTATGAAATATTGAAAAGTAAAACACTTGTCAGCACTTGTTAAATGGTAACAAATGCTTCAGAGGAAAATGTGGCTGAGAAAGAGGTGAGAAAGGCAGGCTTCTCAGAAGGTGCTAGTGTGGCCGGGGCTCCGGAGTTACAGGCTTGCCTCTCAGTGGACACTTCCTACCAGGCAGCAGTTGGATCCGTTGGGGCTGTGGCCTTCCAAAGACAACGAGCAGGTCTCCTGAACACTCCTGGTTGTACGCTGGGGCAGAGTCTCTCTCTAGCTTCCTCCCTTGCCCTGTGGTCTTCAGTACTAATCCTCCCACCACAGGCGGTCACTGTGTGATTTTCCACCAAAGGCTGAACAAATCAAGAAGCCAGTCTTAGCCTTGCAGCCTCCGAAGCTGGGAGCTAAATGAATCTCTTTTCTTTGTACGTTAACGAGCCTCAGATATGTCATTAGAGCAATGAAAAGTGAATTAATACAGAAGGTGACATTCAAGAAAAGTTGTGAAAGAGGAGAAGGAAAGGACATGTAGATACAGGGCATATTACCACACAGAACAAAAGAAGAGCACAGAAGCCTGAACAGGGCATGAGCTTCGGCTGTTCTGTGCTCAGCTTTGAGGACGTTCCTTGGAGGGAGGGAGGACAGGGATCATCTGAGGACTGCAGTGCTCTCCCTGAATGAGAGATAAGATGCTGGAATGTTTAAATTATGTTAGATATGATGTGACATTTCTAAACAATATCACTGTGATTGTAAAGAATCACACAGAGGAAAATCAGCTTGGAAGGTGTTTGAACAGTGGAGGAAAGAGACAATTGTAGTCAAGCCTGGGGAGGTGGCAGAGCAGGTGTCAGAAGGTGGCTGTGTGATCTGAAGCCATTGCTGGCAGATTTGTTTACAATTTGGGGGAGGACTGTACAGGTAGGTGAGTCAGGAAGGTTGTGCGAACACCTTTGGGAGCAGTCTGAAAGGTAGACTCACATTGAGTGTGAAAATGTGAGACAGCTGCTTATTTTCTGTTGCTCTGAATATCAAAGACTAGGTCCTGGATGAAAAGCAGAACTTTATTTAATTCACAACTGGGGCTCTGGGTGCTGGAGTGTGGCAAGGCCTTATGGAGCTGTCTCGTAGCAGGGGACATCGTTGGTGAGAACGGCCAGCTAGTGGGCTCGGGTTCCCTTCTTACAAAGCCACAAGCCCTGTCCCAGGAGCCCACACCTCTAACCCAACCTCTCCCTAATCGCCTCCCAAAGGGTTCACCTCCAGATGCATTTGGGAACAACCTTCCCCACACATTAACTCTGGGGGGATACATTAAAACAGAGAGGTAGATTTTGAAAGGAATATTAGAGCTCAGTTTTGGATCGGTTAAATTTAAAATGCTTGTAAAATACTTAAGTACAGATATCAGAGAATCAGGTGGATATGATTCTGTGACTCAAGGGATAAATTAGACACTGACATATAAATTTGATTTAATCAGATTTAAGCCATGACCAAGTGTTATAATCAAGTGAACAACACTGTGTTAAAGAGATTCTTATCATAAATAATATTTTTTCTTTCTTTCTTTCTTTTTTTTTTTTTTGGAGACACGGTCTCGCCTTGTAGTTCAGGCTGGCCCTGAGCTCAACCTCAAACTCACATCACAGCAATCCTCCTGCCTCTGCCTCCCGAGTGCTGGGATTACAGGCGTGAGCCACCACATCCGGCACTGTGGTATGTGGTACTGATTGCTGCTGGGCATGAGTCTCCACGCCCAGTATTGTATGTGGTTAACCAGGAATCGAACCCAGGTCCTTGCGCTTGCAAGCCAGATGCCAGAACCACTGAGCTAAATCCCCAGCCCATAAATAAATTTTTACAATAAACATATTTGTGTATTATTTGGAGAGCTCAACTTGTGGAAGCACTGGAAAAATATATGCAAAATGTACACATCACTTGTAGAGCAAAATATTGTCAATGTGCTTCCAAGTATATTGTCATAAAATAGACCACTAACAGATATGTCTATATGATACATTTAATATTTTGAATATTACATACAGAGTGAATAAAAATAATTACTGGCAATGTATGTGACTAATAAATCATTAACTTTAATATATAATGATTTCTTTCAAATTAGTAAAAATTAGGTCAATATCTAAAGAAAAAAATAAGAACTCAAAAGTCATACCAGAAAAAGTAGAAACTATCAACACTTACATAAAAATATGACAGCTACAATAATAATGTCTTCTCATAAATTGACGAAATTATTTTTATGTTGTGTTGCACAGTTTGGGAATGGGTGCCAAAAATGTGTGTTTATGCTAATACTATAAATTGTTACTAAGTTTCCTAAGATTAAAATGTAAAAGTCTAACAGAGCTTCACACTTTCTGTACTTTTGGATTAGAAGGTGTTTCTGTCTTTGGTAACTTACCAAGAAGAAATTGTTTGCATGTAATAATTCATTTAACAAGAAGATATTATTGCAAATACAAATACTAAGTCAAGGGAGAGAAAATGGTAATAGTAGAGAATTGACTTAGTAAGCTCAGCTACATCCACAAGATCTACCATCCTAGCCATGAAAATCATGTTACAGAACCATATTTATTGATAAAATGCTTGTGAGTATGCTGTGTTTGTTGAATTAACAAAGTTGGTAACAAAACAGTGTAGAGTAACTTTCTACTTGAAAAACAATTACACAACTATAATCTGCATAGAAAAGTCTGAAAGCATGTACTTGACAATATCTATAATTTTTATGTCTAGATAGTGGAATGGCAGTTGCTTTTATTTTCCCCTCTGCTTGGTTGGATTTCTTCAGCCTTTAAAAAATATTTTTAAACTTTGAATGGCTCAGAAAAGAAATCAATGTAATAATAAGGACTAAAAGAAGAAAGCCCAATAGCCCTGGTTATCCTCCAATATTATATAATTCTGGGGTGTTTCAAAACCACCCAGTTATGTGCTGACAGGTTGTCCAGATGTCTGGGATGAGAATCACAGAACATCTTTGTCCTAGAAAATTAGGTGGCTGGGCACACAAACAACCTGCCCTTCATTTTATTTATCTGTATTTTGACAGGGCAATTTCCCCTGTCAGCATCATTTCACTTGTCTGTTATGAATTCAAAGCACTGGGCTAAGTACTTCACTCACTTTATTACATCCATGCAAATACCCTGCCTTGAGTATTAATATTTTATTGTATATATGAGGAGAGAAAGTCACAAAGATTTTTGAATTACTTTACCAATGCACTGGAAATAAGAATCATCCTGGTTTCTCCAGCTTCCAAACTTTAGTCTTTCCACTTTCCTCTGATTTCACCAAGGCAGCACTGTCGCTTTCGGAAGAATGCCTCTATAAAAGCTTTCAGTACTTGATGACCATCTTTTTTCATTAGTAAGTGAGCAAATGTAATGCTGGACACTATTTAAACTTTAATAATACTATTTTATCTTATTGCATTTAGCTTTACCTCTGATTTGGAGCAAGAGATTGGGATTTTTTTTCTATTTATGGTAGTAATGTGAATATTGTTTTTCAATAAATTTAGATTTTATAATTAAGTGGTTTGAAAGCAAATATTAAATAGTTAATAGTACACATGGTACATATTCCACCACCCCTCAGAAACGCACCAGCTGAATATAAATGTCTAGGGCTCAGGAAGTTTCTGCACTAGGATATACTCTTTTCCTATCATTTCAGGGGTTTCAAAAACAAAAGGACAGGGGGCTGGGGATTTTGCAAGCACAAGAGCCTGAGTTAGATCCCCAGTACCTGAAAACAACAACAACAACAACAACAACAACAACAAGAACCTAGAACTGAATGTAGTGGTGGGTGACTGTAATCCCCGCATGCAGGGAAACTGAGAAGGAGGATTTTAAGTTTGAGCCCAGCCTAGGCAGATGAGTGAATTCACAAGTTTCATTTCTCAAAATGGAAAGGGGAAGGCTGGGGGTATGATTTAGTGCAAGGGGCCTGATTCATCCCATAGGGGAGGAGGTCTCATTAAATTCCCATTGAGTCTTGGTAGCTTTCCTGTGTGATTCTAACTAATTAATTCTCATGGTTACTCTGTGTGAATCAATATATGCAATTTACAAATTGGAAAATTGAATTATTACAAGAGATAGCATAAGGGCATTCAGCTAGTAAATGGTGAAACTGGGGCTAGAACTCAAAGTCTTGTGTCTTCAGAGACTGAGCTTCACACTTCGCATTGCAGCCAGACAGAGAAAGCTAATTGATTAGCAGCTCTATGCACATATAAAGTTATGACTATTGAGTCAGTCCAAGAGACACTCATTGTCAGGGAGAGTGTGGACTGGGGTTGAAACTGAGGGCTTTACCAAGCCTATGTGTCTGATTCCAGCTCTGAAGAACAAGGTAGGCTGCCAAAGAAAGCGCATGCACATTTCAGACAGACTCACTCGGTGACTTCCACAACATTAAGAGCCCCTTCTGAGATCCAGCACCCTACAGCCTTAGGCTTTATCTTGGCTTCAACCCTTTTCCTGCGAATTTCTAAGGGGGAGCCATTTTAAACTTCCAACACTTCACATCTTACTGTGAATTAGTTTTTACTACTTTTCTGAAAGCAATTTGACATAATGGAGAGAATTCCAAGATGTTTGAGGTTATCATTGTGCAAACATCATCAAGCAGGCTGTGTAGAGAAATGAAGCTAGCTTCCCTGGTGTCCCCATTTGGATCACTGTCCTCTCTACTTTGCATCCTTTACAAAGGGCTTTTCATTAGAGTGGTCTAGATATCAGTACAACTCTTTGGCAGAAAGATTTAGCACAGTTGTCTGGCTGAGATGTTCACTGGGATAACATTAGAAAAGAACCTAAAATGAAGTGGATCATATGAACCACACGGTTATAACTTCTGGCCAACTTTCCAGCATTTGTGCATATAAAGTTCCAGCCAGAGAAACGAGGACCATTGCGGCTCCGCCGACCACAGCTCCATGTTTATTATTGGGAAGATCATTTTCCTTCCCTGGAGAGGTCACCGTGCTGACCTGACTGGCTTCACATCCTTTCTCCTCTTCAGCTGGTCAGTCAAGGCGTGTAAACTCGACACTTCAGATCTTTTCATGTCAAAAACCAGATGTGCTCAGCTGGAGAGAGGAAAGAACGTCTGTGCTCAGTGGAGTCCAAACTCTGCCATAAAGGGGGCTGAATTGACAAGCAGATCCAGGGCTGGTCTCATCTCTCTGCTCCCTGGCCTCTGCCTCCTTCCCCTCCTATATGGCCACAGCCTGCCACCTAGAAAATGGACTGTATTTCATCAAATCCCCTTGACTTGGTGGCTCAGAAGACCCATCTGTTTTGTCTCTGAGATGTTTGTGTTTCCCTTTCTTACACAACCATGGCTACTGACCTTATCCAGACTCTAGTCCTGACCACCTAGATCAATGGTAATAAACTGGCAGCATGTGTGCTGCAGTGGGCTGCTTTTATCATTGAAAGCGTAGAGGTTTCCCATCCCTGGTCTGGACTGTGAAAGTCCTTTAACTGGCCTCTTCACCTCAAAGGCAGTCCTCCATGTTCTAAGATGATTGTTACAAATAATAATGATCCCGTAAGTATCACCTATCGATGTGCTGTCTGTAAGCATTTTGTAAATGTTTCTCCAGCTTTCTCTGACCCGGCGTCCATAACACACCCTTCCCACAGCTGCTGTGAGTTGCTTCCAGCTCTCTAGATACTTGATATAGTCAACCTGTGTGAGCTCCAGCAGCTCACCATCCTCAACCGCGACTTGAGGACACGAGAACATCCAGAGGGTATGAAAGTCCATTGGGATTTAAATTGCTGAAAGAATTTTATTCCTTCTCATCCTTTTAGGATTCTGGGCACTCCTGAGAAAACAGGGAGCAAGTGAGTCAGATATCTCCCAGTTAACTACTGTAGCTGGCTTCTGGGTACATTTTCTTTTCCAAGACTTCTCAAGTTTTACCATTCACTCTGAAGTCTCTGGCTTGGCTGCACTTCATTTAAAAGGTGTGATGTGCTATTGGAATCCATATGGTTTTCTGCTTATTCTAGTGGCCTCATGTGGCTGAGGGATGCCTCCCCCAGGTGCTTCAAGGTTAGGACGGCCCTTGTGCTCTTCTCATATCTGCTGGGTGTCTGTCCTAGAGGTAAGGGAGGCCAGTGAGAAGTCACGCTGATTACTTCCCAGGAAGGAATATCATGGGTGAGAGATTGATAACTAAGTTCAGTTCTACACTGGCCCTGCCATTTACCAGCTCTGTGATGTTGGGTAAGTACTTAGTCTCTCCTGTCTCAGTGTCCCATTATGAAAAATGAGAAAAAAATTTAGCTGTTTCATAAGTAACAATGACTACATTAAATAATACAAGTGAAGATCATAAAGCAGTGCCTACAATTTAAGTGCCATTGACATATTTGCTATCATTATGTATTAGGAATTTATTCCACTCCAAGAATTATACTAAAAGCATTGATAATAATAATGATAATAATAGATACTGAATATTAGCTAGTTAGAATGCCACATTCTTTACATTACATCTTCAGTTTCCCATAACAAAGTGTCTTACTTTATAGATGACATAACTGGGGCTGACAGTGGCTCTCTATTGTCATCTGAGAATAAGCGTGTCTTGAAGCCAAGGTTTGGATCCAGGCCATTCTGAAGCCAAAGCTCTTCTGTTTCTTTCTTTGTTATGTTTTGGTTTCTGCATTACCAGGGATTAAACTCAGGACCTTCACTTGCTAGGCAGGCACAGTGCCACTGAGATACATCCTCAGACCTGGACTAGCTCTTCCATTTTTATCACCCCATGCTACCGTAACTACTCTTTGCTCATTGGTTTTCAGCCTGACTTTTTCCCCTCTTCTTGAACCTGTGTAGAGGATGAGGGTCACAGACTGGCCTTTTCCTCCTTGCTATGGAGAACATGGTCTATGTACTGTGTCTGCTTCCCATCTCTCCATCTCACCTACCATTGCTGCAACGAGGCCACTCTGCATCCTGCTCTACAAAGCATTCAGAAGCAAGATGGTGTTTTGATACAAAAACTTTGCTTTTTTGATATAATATGTGTATTGATAGTCTACCCACTTATTAACAGAACACTTTGGAAAACAGGGATTTACCTTGTGAGCCCTCCTCAGCGTCCCACTGATCATTGTCATTGAGTGTCTAGCTCTACTCTGGCCCTTTTCCTGTTAAAGTGGGGTTCACATAACTCCTGAAGCAGCAAGCCATTCCTTCTGCACCCCATACCTCGGCTCACCACCAAACCACCCCAAAGGGTTTGTCAAAGAATGATCATTACCTAGGTAATTATACTGTTGAAGAAAAAATTTATGCTAGTTCCCTATCCTAATCCCAGATAAAAAGGAAGAAATAAAGCCTTTAGAGGAGGACTTCTTTTAGACACCCTCAGTTCCTAACCTTGTACCATTTGTAAGTCTCTGTTCCTCTCCATGTTGACCACATTTCAGATCTTCACAATAGGAATTCTTCTTGAGGGAAACACTACAGTCTTCATCATCAACCAGTGTCTTAGGAGACATTGCAATCATTTCACCATGTTAATTCTCAACATAGTCATCCCTTGGTGTGGCAAAGAGTTACCATATGATTCACCACAGGAGGCTTCATTGGAGCAGTGCAGGTTGGCATTTGGTCCTCCAAGTTCAGGGTCAGGATTGATGCTGCAAACCCCATGTCCATACAGACCTCACCAGAATTACATTTGTATGCTCAGAAGATTAGCTAATCCTCAGCAGCATGCAATCAACATCCATACTAAAGTGAAGTACTTTCCAATGGCAATAAGTTTATACTTCCATCCTTTCCAATAAAAGCCGCACCTTACATTATTAAGCTGAACAATGCCCATTTATGCTGTATTTATTTAATTCTGCTATCGGTTAGGATAATTAGCAAAAGAATATCCACATCCAGTGATGGAAGTTTCAACAACCCCAAATTCAAAAACATAGTGTGACTATCACTGGAAATTAATATGGTGCATCAGTAATGCCACAGAAGAATCAATGAGTCTGTTTCAACCTATTTTTCTTTCTTGCTGTGTAGTTTCCAATAGCTGCTGTTATAATTTACAAATTGTGTATTTTGGGAAGGTTTTGGATTACAGAACCTCATAGCAGACTTGCTGTTAATAAGTGGGATCTGGTGGGGAAGAGGCAGGCCACTGGAAACATGGTCTGGAAGGGTCTTTTTCCTTCTCCTTTCTCAATTTCCTGCCTTCTTTCTCTGCCTTCTTTCTCTGCTTCCTGTCAGGAAGTGAGTAATTATTCCTCTGCCCTGCTCCAGTACTTTGTCTCCTACCTTGGACCTAGGGTGTGTGTGGTGGACATTTTATCCTAGCAACAAGAAAGAGTCTAGGACAGCTGCTGTAACAAATTGCCACAAATTTAGTGGCTTCTATAACAGAAATTTGTTATTTCAGAGTTTGAAGATCAGAAGACCTAAAATCAGGGCCTTTGCAGGGCTGTGTTCCTCCTGGGAATCCTTGCAAGGTGCTTGCTTCCTTATTCTCTCTAGCTTCTAGAGTCTGTGGTCTTCAAAGAAAGCAGCACTGTTTCTACTTCCATTGTCATCACAAATTTTCTTCCTTGGATATCCTTTCCTACCTCTTTTTTTTTTTTTTTTTTTTTTGAGGCAGGGTTTCACTTTGTAGTTCAGGCTGGCCCTGAGCTCAACCTCAAACTCACATCACAGCAATCCTCCTGCCTCTGCCTCCAGAGTGCTGGGATTACAGGCATGAGCCACCACACCTGGCACTGTGGTATGTGGTACTGGTTGCTGCTGGGGGTGAGTCTCCACCCCCAGTATTGTATGTGGTTACCGGGAATCGAACCCGGGTCCTTGCACTTGCAAGACAGGTGCTGGAACCACTGAGCTAAATCCCTGGCCCCCCTTTCCTACCTCTTTATGAGAACATATGAGATTATATTGAGCTCACTCCAATAAGGGAAGATAATATATCTATGTCAAAGTCTTAATCACATCTTCAGAATCTCTTTTGTCATATAAGTTGTCTCAATCACTTTTCTTATTGGTGAAACAAAATATTCAACAACCACAAATTAAAAGAGGGGAGGTTTATTTTATTTCACAGTATTTAGACGTTGTAGTCCATAGTAGGATAGCACCAAGGCAAAATAGGATGGCAGAAGGGCATTGAAGAGGAGAAGCAGTTCCTGGCAGGTAGAAGGCAGCAAAGCAGCAGCCTGTCTTTCCCTTTTATCCCATCGAGGCTACAAGCCACCCAGGATTATATTAATTCCAATCAGTGAACTAATATAGCACAACATAACCCACCCCCCATCCCATGCCCTTGAGCCAACCAGCTCTGAAAAGCCCCTTCAATGAGTGCATGACTCTTTAGGGACAACACCTAGATACACGTCATAACTTAAGGTAACATCCCTAGGTTCTGAGGATTAGTAGGTGGACACCTTTGTGTGTCTGCATATAGCAAGGGGAGACACTTATGTCTACAACACTTTCTTTCTACTGTGTCAATGTCATCTGAAAACTATTTCTTGTATTGACAAATGAATTGTCTGTAAGCAGTTCCAGGGACTACACACTTCTCTGTCTTTTCAGAAGGAAAAAATAAAGAATTCTCCTGTGTCTTTCAGGTCACTAAGGGTATTTCTTGCCCAGAGGACTTCAGGAAACCTCACTTTCCTGGCTAGAGTTTAGTTTCATGCCCTTCCCAGAATTAATCATAATGGCTTCAGGCTTGAACTTTGCTCCAGGGTAGCCAGGAGCTAAAGGTGAGGGTGAGCTTGGCTGCCTGCCCTCCTTGTCCTGTGGACCCATCTTCATGAACTCAACTTTTAGGTCTGGAGAGACACATTCGCTGAAGGGAATACAGAGTGTGGGAGTCTTGAAGCAGGAGAGGGTGGGCCCTGGGCATCAGCAACAATAACAACAAAAACCACAGTCTCCCAGTGCTGCACTTAGAAAAATGCTTGGTAATTCCCTGAGACATGAAACAATCAAACAGTTGTCTCTCCTGTAATGACCTGTACTTACTTTTACAAACTTTGGCAGAAAGTTTTCTGTACTTTTGAGACTGATTCTACATCTTGGGATTGTGGAGGAGACAAGGAGGTCCTAAAATCCTAATATTCAACTAATATCTCTGTGTGAAAGATTGGTGGCTGCTCTTCCAGTAACATTATTGTTAAAAATAGATTTCCACACTCTTTGGACTTAGACATCCTGAACACATCCTTGTGATGCCCCTCTGAATTGACTGAACTAAACCGGTGTGTGGTGACCTGATGGCTGGGATTTGATTCTATAGATAAAAGGAAGGGGTTAGGGTTAGGCTTAGAGCTAATGCTTTGAAAACCTGCTAACTAAACTCACTGTCCCACCTAGTCTCACTCACTTTGGCAGATTGTAACTAAACTTTTCCCCACACTGCTATTCTATGCAGAAATGCCTTGGGAAGCTGGTGATTAAACCTTTCCATTCTATGCTGCCCTTGCAAATCTGAGAGTGTTTTTGTCTTTGTTGTTGTACCCTAACATTAGAGAATCCCTGAGTTTGCAAGTAGGAGAGTTGTTTAGTCTAGTCTTTATCTAATACCTAAGCACCATCCTCTAGTGTTAGAGAACTTACTACTTTGATATCAGTGTAGTCTATCTGGAGGGTACTTAAGGCCTTAATAGCCATAGTTTAGTAATAGGAAGGCTGCTTTCCTAGAGCTTCCATCCCTTGATCTATGTCTGACCTTAAAGCAATGTCAGCAGAGTTACTTAATAAATCATGGTAGCTTATTTTCAAAAGTGTGAAAGATGCTTTTATTTGTCTCAATAAAGTAACATATATGAGAGTGACTGAAGCTATAGAGCCATCACATATATTAAACTTATCTAAATTGTAAAAGTTAATAAAATACAAATGGCTGTTACAGATAAGTTCAGGTAACTGATTCCAGTAACTTATGTTTAATGCCAAGGTACAGTGACACACAGAAGGTACGGAGCAGCAGATGGAATGAATGGGTACTTCTACCTGCATGAGATATACTTGTTCTACTTCATTATGAAAAATTTAACAAAAGAGTTAAAATTTTAATTTAGCCAGAAACCTGCTTTCCTTCTAAACTTCTTTCCTGATCAATAATCATTTTTCAGTCTAATAAAGAGATCCAAGGAGTGTGTTCTTAACAATTTTTATGAAAGACTTACTAAGCCAGAAAAAAAAAAAAATCAGTGTCAACATTTTTATCTGCTTGTTGGGACATGAAGTTCTACAATTTCTTTTTATGGGTTAGCTTTTTTTTTGTTTTATTTGTTTTTCTTTCTTTGGCCGTTAAAGTTGGTCCAAATATAGTAACAGTAAAACCATTCAGATGGGTTCATACGTGTCAGTATTGGTTTAGATACTTCTCAGATCCTTGCTCATCTTAGAGAAGGAACTAGCCAAACTGGCAACAGCAATCCCTGCTTTGCACATTAGTCTCTCAAGGATTGTGTAGCATGATGACTCCATGCTGTACGTCTTACCTTGCATGTCTAGTTTTCTCACCTTGCACATCTTTATCTAGTTCCAAAGAATCACAGCTCTGCTGGTTTTTGTGGAAGAGGCCATGATGCTGTGCTTTAACTTTGCTTAACTTCCCTTCCATCTATCCCTCAGAAATGCACTTGCTGCCTCTCCTCTCTTTGTTGAAAGTCAAGTGTCATTAGCTTGCTTCTTGCCTCAACAGCTGGGCTTGGCTGCCTGCCCTCCTTGTCCTGTGGACCCATCTTCATGAACTCAACTCAGACTCAGAACCACAACACCCTTATGCTCTCTGAGCTTTATCACTTCAGTTACAGTTACAGTCATATGTTGGCCTCCTGCATGATTAAAACATCTTTTGTAGAATCAGCTTTGAAACTATTCCTTCATCAAGCAAATTCCATTAAATGCTGTGAAAATTGAGGATTAAGTTGCTTCATCCTTTCTCTGCCTCAGTGGCCTCCTGAGAATAGCAGAGCACCCATTTAGCCTTATTCAAAGGTTCCTTTAAAGTTGCTACACACTC